>PVIR01000751.1:0-153095 GCA_004026965.1 Petromus typicus | reverse complement strand
GGCACCCTGTGGGATTCCCTGCGAGCCTCTGTGCCCACCCACGTCCCCCACATATGAGGGTCTTGTTCCCGTGGCACGTTCTTAAGGGTGTACCAATCTCCTGTGGGCGGATGACCTTCCTCCTCTCTGGGTGGAGGTGAGCCCACCTTTCCAGGGCCTGGGCCCCTGTATGCTGGGCTGAACCCACACCTGCACCCCAGTGAGGGCAGCTGGAGAGCCAGATCTCTTTCAGAACTTTATGTGTATTATTTCCTTTTAATGTAAACATTTGTTGTAACAAATAGCTCAGGGTCAGAATGTGGATGGCTCCAAGACTACTTGAACTCCTTCCCTGTCACCTCTATTTTCTCAGAGTTTTGTTTTTGTAGTATGTGTTTGAGGCATGTGATGTTTATCTTCCTGTGGGGAGTTGGTACATGCGCAGAACATAGTTTAATTCCTTTTTCATTTCCCTCCCCCCATGCTTTCTACCCCTGTCTCCATCTCTTGCTCTCCTTCCTATCTCCCTGTTTTCTATCATCTTTTATTTTGTCCTTTATTTTGGTCTCACAGGAGAGACCATGCTATATGTAAGTTTGTGTGATACTGTATCGTTCTATTGAGAGATTCACTTTATACATATGTAATTTTATGATATACTTTTGTTCTTTTTATGAAAAAAAACCAAAAAAGAAAATAGCCCTAGGTATCTTTCTCAGTCTTTGCAGATCAGCTCTGTGCTGGAAACTCCTTCAACATGTAACTGTGCGTGCTCTGAGCTGAGGGATCAGCCTCAGCTATTCAGGTATTTCCTGAGCATGCGTCTTGCCCCCCCAAGTACGCTGTCTAAACTTTCATTGTAAATGGGTATTTTTGAACATCTACTTTCCCAGAGACCTCACAACATTCTCTCCAGGCATCAGAAAGTCTGTTGTACATTTCAGCTGTCTGTTTCGTCTGCATATTGACAGTTGACCTGGCAGAGGTGTCTACCACTTTTTGATCACATTCCAAGGTAGGTGAGGCAGAAGGAAGTGCACTGACCCTTCAGGTTGCACTTGCACAGGCTGAAACAGGCCAGTGTGGTGGTGGATGAGATCTGCTTGGCTCACCCTTGAACCAAGGATGACGGTCTCACAGAGGAGACATGAGCTCATGGGTGCCACCACTTCAAGACATCACTGTGCTGCAGGCAGGAGGACAAGTAAAAATGCTGCAGTTCTTTCTCACTGTTTAAAAGTTCCCCTTCTTTTGATTAGCTGTTGTAGCAGTTTTCCATTGGGGTGATAACATACTTGAGAAAATCAATTAATAAAGAGGAAAGGTTCATTTCAGCTCATGGTTTCAGAGGTTTTAGTCCATGGTCCTTGGTCCTATTGTTTTTTTTTTTTTTTAGGTTCTTTTTTTGAGACAGGGTCTCACTTTGTGGTTCAGGCTGGCCCTGAGCTCAGCCTCCACCTCACATCACAATCCTCCTGCCTCTGCCTCCCGAGTGCTGGGATTACAGGCGTGAGCCACCACGCCCGGCACTGTGGTGTGTGGTACTGGTTGCTGCTGGGTGTGAGTCTCCACACACAGTATTGTTATGTGGTTACTGGGGAATCGAACCCGGGTCCTTGTGCCTGTAAGACAGGCGCCGGAATCACTGAGCTAACTCCCCGGCCCTTGGTCCTATTGTTTTTGTAAGCTATTTTTGCTGGGTATAGAAATACAGTTTAGGCCGAGGATTTAGCTCAGTGGTTCCCAAGTTTGATCCCCGGTAACCACATATGACAATGCCAGGTGTGGTGACTCATGCCTATAAGCCCAGCACTCCATAACTACATACCACAATACCAGGTGTGGTGGCTCACGCCTGTAATCTCAGTACTCAGGAGGCAGAGGCAGGAAGATTGCTGTGAGTTCAAGGCCAGCCTGGGTTACATAGTGAGTTTAGGGCCAGCCTAAACTATAAAGTGAGACCCTATCTCAAAAAAAAAAAAAATACAGCTTATAGTTTTTCTTTCAGATCTATGAAGATATTTCTCAATTCTCTTTTGCCTTGTTTTCATTAAAATATTTACTGTAATTTTTCCCCTCATTCTTTTGAACAACTCTTATTTCTCTAGCTGCTGTGAGGATATCTTCTCTTTGTGTTGGTTTTGGCCATTTTGCTTGCTCTGTGTCTTAGTGTGGATTTTCTTCTTCCTGCTTCCGTGTTGGAGGTTTCTTGAGACTCTTGAATATATGCATTTGTAGTATTTTGTTAAACTTGAGACTTTAATGAATTATTCTGTAAACAATTCCCTTTCCCCTTTCCTCTCCTCGGGAGCCCCGGTCACGTGGGTCACGTGTTTGTTAGTCCACTTGAAATTGTCTCACCCCAGCTTGGTCGGAAGCAGAGATAGAAGTTATTACTGTTGCAGATATTGGTGATCAGAGCTCATTGGATACTGAAAGGAAGGGAGAGAGTAAGGATGCAGGGGGTGGTGGAGCAGAGGCCTCTGCTGGAGTAGGTGATGTGGAGAGTTTCATTCTGTGATGACAGCACTGTGCCGGGCTGCAGTGGAGCCTGGATGGAAGAATTCACAGCCTCTGCCCTCAAGAAGCCCAGGGTCTGAGGAGCCGAGGAAAGCAGTTTGTAGCTCCTTTAATCAGGAGATAATGCTGCTCAGATAAGGCAGATGTTTCATGTTTCCAAACTGTGAGGAATTTGGTTTCTTCAAAACATTTTTCTTTGAAGGCAATTACAAATGCTGTTTTGGGAAAGGCTACAGATTAGGAGAGATTTGTGCAGCCTTTCGGGGCAGGGGATGGTTCATTCTGTGCAGAGGCTGTAGGGAGGAGCTGGGTGCAGGGTGCGATGCCCACAAGGAGCTGCTGAGTCCTCGCCCGCCGGGAGCCTAGGAGTCACATGTGCAGTAGGAGGAGTAATGGCAGGTGTCCTGCAGGGCTTCCACACTGCACATGAGGCACCCGTGCGACCTCTGGAACCAGCGAGGTGTTTTCCAAGTGTGGTCCCAATGTCTTTGGGCAGGATGGCCCCTGGCTTGTGTCTCTGCCCAGCAAGACTCTGTGGGGCATCTCTGTGGGAGTCCCTGTCCCCGCCCATTAGAGCGGAACCTCCCGGGCCAGAGCAGAGTGGGCTTTGGTAGGTGCACTGAACTCAGGTGCTCCTGCCTGCCTCTGAGGAGTGGTCTTCAACCTGCCTTGAAGGTCTCTCCTGCTTGGCAGTGAGAGTAAAGGGTTGTGGTTGGGAGGAAGCGGAGGGACTGAGGACTCTGACAGGCACAAGGACAAGAAGGCTCCTAGTGCACAGGGGCCAGGCAGGCCAGGCCCCCGCGGAGCCAGAGTGTGTGAGTGTGGTCGGCACCCGGACCGTTGTCGTGGGATCTCCGTGCCCGTGGGGTGAGGGCTGTCATCTCATGTCCCTCCTACCCTGAGTCTGCTGGAAGGAGCTTGAGGCCAGTGGGGCGGGTGGCTCACCTTGCTCCAACCTCAGACATTTGGAGTGAATCTAAGGTCCTTGCAATTCAGGGCAGTGGAGGTCGCCAGTGTGCTGGGCACCGTATAGGGGGTATTTGTGCTGCCGTTTGAGGAATCCCTGGGAGTTGCCTGTTTTTGGGTAAGAAGCTGAGGTTACAAAGGTGAAGGGAGTTGTCACGGTCATGGACACGGCCCAGGTCTGTCTGGCGGACCCCTTTCTAATGTGCCTCATGCATGGTCTCCCTCCTTTTCTCAAGCGTTGTTCTGTGACTGTCCCAGGAATACACTGGCGCTGAGCCTATGTAGAAAGGCAGCTGGGGGTGTGTTATGGTTTGGGTCTTGATATCCCCCGAAGCCTCATGGGGTCATAGGTGGCTTTTTAGAGGTGGCTGTGGGATGCTGGGAGTAAGGGCGTGTGATTATTAACTCAGTGCACTGATAGGTTTGGTACTGCCCTAATCCTGGTAGTCTGGATAACATAAAAGGGGCAGACAGACACTGTTAAAGTTTCTTTGTTGCTTTGCTGCCTTTGGTCTGCTATGAACTGTCACCCCTCTGCGTGTGCCACTCTGCCTTGGAGCCAGCCGATTGTGTATTGAAACCTCTATAAACTGCGAGCTATGCGTTTCTTCCTTTAACTCTGGGTGTCAGGTATTTTGTCTCAGCAACAGGAAACACGTAACTAACCCAGGGCGTCAGTGACCTTGCCCTGGAGTCTGGACCCCATGTTGGCCTGGATGCTGCTGGCCTTGCACTGGTCACAGTAGGGTGGCCTGTGTGGTGTAACACACAGCCTCTGAGTCCCAGCGACAGAGCACCTGCCCTGCTGCACACTCATCCCAGGCTGTCCTGGGGTCATCTTCCTCCTCACCTAGCAGGCTGGCCAGCAGCTGCCAGCCAGATGCTGCTGGTGATGTGGCTGCAGAGGACCAGGCTGAAGTGGGACCAGTGCTGGGCCTTCTGCTTGGAGGGAGGCTCAGCACAGTGCTTCAGACTCATGTCTGACTTGTGGGCCTGACTCCATGGGCAGGAAGGTCCCCATGGGTGGCCCTGGGTGGGGCTGGGCTGCTCAGGGAGCGGGGCTTGCTCCCTGCCTCCAGGAGCTCAGTGTCCAGGGGAGGGTCAGTCGTAGCTCGAGAGAGGGACTCCTCAGGCGAGAGGACTGTGACCCAGAGAGCTCAGAGCTGCAGGAGGGGATTGCAGAGGGGCCCAGTGAGGAGCAGGAGGAGGGCTGGAGACCCAGGGTGAGCGTGGGTACAGGCTTCCCCTTTTGCTGTGCCCCTGAGCAGGTCCTTCAGTGGCCGTGGTGGGTGCTGGGAGCCCCCCATCCGAGCTCCCAGCTGAGATTTGGTTCTTGTCCTGTCTCCTGTGAATGCTCCCAGCCTGGCCAGCCAGGCCTCTCTCTGCAGCAGTGCCTGCCATTCCCCCAGGGATGAATCAGCGCCATTCTCCACGAACAAAAGCTCCAGGGTTGCCAGGGAGATCCAGGGGCTGCTGCCTGTACTTCTGGGAGCCGAGCTCTTTCCGTGTAGCGAGAGATGGTGGCACTTACAGCCGTGGGCCCTGAGTTCCGTCCCGAGGAGGGCGGGGCCTGGTGGTTCCTGTGGAGTCCGGGCTCCATGTGGCTCATAGCAGCATAGGCCCTGGCTTGGGTGCACTCAGTTGGACTGCAGCCTTGCCAGCTGATGGTTCCATGACGTCAGGCCCCCATCTGCACATCTCCGCTGAGCTTGGGAGCCTGATGGCTCACAGGGAATGCGCTGTGCCCTGTGGTGGGAGGCAGATGGCACGTCTGTCCATTAACGCACCACCTAGTGTGGCTGGTGGGGACACCTGTGCCGTGATGTGACATGATATGACCCTGCAGGAGCAATCAGCTGGCATTGTGCCAGCCTCTTGCTAAGTGGTGTTACTGTCGTTCTTGAGGACAGCTTTGTGGGGCTGGGGAAGAGACCTCAACCAGGTCTGGAGCATTTTTGGGGAGTAGAAGAGTGGGGAGTCCTTCCAGACTGGACCCGAGGATTTTGGCTCCATCTTGGCTGTGAGTTTTAGTGTACAGAGGTCCCCATTAGGTTTCCTGAGCCTGCCAAGCTGCGTACGTGGCATTGGGACCATTGTGGAACCACAGTCCAGGGACAGAGTGGCATCCCTATCTCTTAGCAGGTCACAGAGCAGGTGCTGCAGACATAAGCTGGGGCTCTGGGCTAGATTGACACCCCAGAGACCAGGGCCTGGGAGTAGGGCAGGGAGTTGGCATAGTTACCTTTCTTGTTGCTGAGACAAAATATCCAGCACCTACAAATTAAAGGAGGAAAGATTAATTTCAGCTCACAGTTTGTAGAGGTTTCAGTCCGTACATAATCTGCTGGCTCCAAGACAAGGTGGTATGACAGAGGGGCATGATGGAGAACCAGTCCATAGCAGAGCAGGCAAGATAGAGAAGCCAAGAGGCAACAGCAGACCTCCCTTTCCCTTCTGTTTCACCCAGGCCACAAGCCTGTTGTTGGTGCCATTCACATCCAGAGTGGGTCTTCCCGCTAACCACGCCCAGAACTTCGTTAAACCGATCAGTGGGCTGATGTAGTACTACATACCCTTAACCGTATTCACAACCCACAACCCAGCCACCTCCTGAAAGCCTCATCTAGGAGTGCAGGAGGCTTTGGGGGGGCATCTCGCTACAAGCCATCACGGTGTCTCCCCTGTTGCCCCCTCCCGTCGTAAAGGGGTGAGGGAGTGTGGGCCAGGAAGAGGTGGGTGGGACAGGCATGGAGTGGGGGCTTCTCCAAGCACAGACATGCATGTAGGGGAGATGGGCTGGCTTGGTCGTCCTTGGCATGTAGGGTGCTTGGGGTGCCATGTGCAACTGCACCGTGGGGCACGGGGGAGCTAGAGGGCTGCTCTTGGTATGTTCTCGAGGGTCCTAGATGCTGTGCATTGAGATGGGTCTCACCGTCCTCCATGGCTGTCTAGGCAGGGGGTCTGAGGTCACGCCAACAACAGATCGGTGCTAAGATTTAGGGCCCTGTATTCAGACACACCTGGGTTCGAATCTAGGCTGGGCCACTTGGAAGCTCTGAGCCCTGAGACCAAGCCTCAGTGTCCTCGTCTGTGAAGTGGGAGGATTCCCTTAGCTGTCTTGAACTTTAAAGCACATGGTGCAGTGCCTGGCACAGTCAGCGGGGCTGGGTGCAGTTAAAGAGATGAGAGGCTGGTGCCCATCCAGGACTCAGTCATTCTCCCTGTGGCAGCGATGGTGGGTGGGCACAGGGCGGGGGGAGATGAACAAGGGTCTTTTTTTTTCTGCAGTGCTGGGGACTGAACCAGGGCTGTCTCTCCCACTGAGCTAACCCCAGTCCCAAGGATAAGTTTCTAAGAGGCTGTGCTCAGGGCAGGGGTGTCGGGAGCTCACAAGCTGTAGGGTGTATGTGTGGTCAGGAAGAAAAGGGGTGGACAAGGCCAGGCCCCTGCTGGCCTCAGGTCTGAGTGACAGCTGGCAGTGCCAGGGATGTCCTGCGGCCAGGACGAAGCCTTTCTCCCCTGGGAGTCTCCCGACGAGGCGGGGAGGTGGTGACGGCCGGGCGTGGGGAGGTTCTGTGTTGGGCGTCTGTCTGCCCGCATGCCTGCCTCTCTGTTTCTCTGAAGGAGGCAGGGGCTGGGCCTGCAGCTGCCTGGGCAGAGCGGCTCCTGCGTGGGACACGGCTCTTCTCTCTGCGCCCAGACTCAGCACTTCGCTGCGACCTTGCTCCGAGGTCAGGGTCAGTGTGCAGCATGGCTGGGTTTTCCCGGATCAGGAGGAGGGTGGAAGCTTTGTTCCCAAGGCCCAGTGGGCCTTGCTGAAGACAGCGGCCCAGAGACTTAGGCTTCCGGGGGGAGGGGGGAGTGCACAATGCCCCAGGGGCCTGCATCCAGGAGTATGGAGCAGCGATACTGGGTCTCCCAGCCTGCGCTGCTCCCCACCCTGTGCAGCAGATGTGGACTCCAGTCCTCGGGGCAGCGGCACAAGGGCACCCGAGACATGAGGGGACAGGCAGGGAGTGGTAGCCAGTCCAGGTCAGGGCGGTGCTATAGAGGACGAAGGGCAGGGGGTGGAGATGGAGGCCACGGCTCAGGGTGGGCACAGCTGCAGCCAAGATGGGGATGCAGGTGTCCAGCTGGCATCTCCCGGGGCCAGCCTGAGCTGGTAGTCAGGAGGTGAGGAAAGCTGGGTGGAGGAGCATTCCAAGGTCCTACGAAACGCTGGCCCTGCAGGTGGTGGCCTGGACTCTGCTCCTGGCCCTTCTGGCTCCTGGACGGTTCCAGCCCCTCTCTGGCCTTTAGCTCCTCTGCACAACAGGAGCCAGACATTCCTGGCAGTGGAGCCTTCATCCACAGGGATCATTCCAGGACGCCCACCGATCCGAACTGAGCACAGAGGGCCAGGGAGAGTGAAGCAGGCTGGTCTCTAGAGCCTGTGTACAAACACGCACTTGCCCTAGATTAAAAAAATTAATATTTTAAGTCAACTTGTAGTGAGCATTCGATGTGTGCCAGGCATTGTTCTAAACACCTTACCAATACTAACTCACGAAATTCTCCCCACAGCCTGAGGAAGGCAGTGGGGAAACTGAGGCAACAGAGTTCAGGTCAAGTCTCAAGGTCACACAGCTAGGGAGTGGCCCAGCTAGGATTCCAGCCCCAGCAGTGGGGTCTAGGATGGGGTGTGCGGTGCAGGTACCCCAGGAGCTGTGGACCCCAGCCAGCCAGTCTCCAGTGGGACCTGGATCCCCAGGCTGGAGAGCTGGGATCACCTAGGTGATCTGGTGCCCATGGCTGGCATACAGCGGCCGGGGTGCAGGAGTTGGGGCGCAGGAAATGGAATGCAGGGGTCTCCACCGAGCCCACACTCTCACCACCGAGTCTGTTCTAGCGGATGAAATGCAGGGGGCGTCATGCCAGATTAATGGATAAATGACCGTCCCGTTTGGCAGGATCGTGGCTGGCGGCAGTGAGAAGCTTCATTATGCACAGCTCCACCTCGAAGAAGCAGCCTGCGCGGTCGCCCGGCGCCCGGGCCCGCGAACAGAGCATTAAATTGTTGCAAATGGCTCCCCTTCACTCGCAGAACAAAGATGTTTTCTCTGGAATAAATCGCCTCCCTCGCAGTGCTGAGCCTGGCGTTCCCACACAGGCAGGCTCTGCAGGGCGCGGGTGGGGGAGGGCACTCAGGCCTGGGAACGGGGAGCCTGGAGCCCCACTTCCTGCAGCGCTGTCCCAGCTCTCTGCAGCTCTGGGGACCACAGGAGACCCGGACTTGCAAGACTGCGCTGGAGCCCCTGAAGACTGTGGGCTGGAGGGCGGATCTGTGCCTGGGTTTGTGTGTTGCAGGCTGGTTGTGCAGTCACCTCTTAGAGCTGTTTGTTCCCAGAGGTGGCGCTGTAAGGCATTCTCGGGACCATGAGTGACAGACCACAGCTCTGTGGGTGTGCGTAGGGGCATGGTGTAGGGGTGGGGCCAGTCCGGGACCTAGTGTGAGACCCAGATGGATCTAAGGTACCGGGGCTCACTTTCCTGAGCTCCCAAGGTGTCTGGGTAGCCTCAGGCTGGGTGGGATCTGAATCTCATGAAAGCTGGATGTGGAGGCTGAGGCAGGAGGATGTGTGAGCCCAATATGGCAAATTAATGGTACTGAATCTTGAAATAAGAAATTTAAAAAGAGCTAGGGATGGAACTCAGTTGGAAACTTTGTGTTTAATTCTCAGTACTGTAAAAACAAACACACACCAACCAAACCAACATCCTAGGGGCTGAGGGGCTGGGCTTGGCCCTGAGTCGTGTTTAAAGCCTGTGACGAGTGGCTGTTCTGTGTGTCCTGGGCTCCAAGCGGTGAGCGAGCCCATCACGTGTGACTGCAGGTCTGTATTCTTGGACTGTCTGGTGCAGACTTGTGCCACCTCTACGCACCTGTCCAGGACCTGCTGGGCCGGCCATGTGGGGCCCTGCGGGACAGGGCCATTTCAGGCCTCCCACCTGTCCTACCCCAATGAATAGACGTTCCTGGAGCAGAAGCCCGGGGGTGCTACCTGGGTCCTGATGGCTGTCTCCTGTGGGGTGCCAGGCCTTCCCCGCCTGGGCGCTGGGGTTATCAGGTCTCCAGGGAGAACGGGCTTCTGAGCCGAAGCTGCTGGGCCCTCGCTCAGGCTGCTCGCTGCGGCTGCTTCTCCGCTGTTGGAACCTGCCCACAGGAGGCTTCCTGCCCGCCCCCGACAGGTCCCTCTGCCCTCTCCGTGTCCTCCTCTTCCCAGCATGATGGCGCGCTGGCCTCAGATTCATGGGCTCAGCCTCACTTCTGTCTCGCTCTCTTTTGAGCCACAGAACTTGTCCCCAGATAGTGGCATAATGGTGCCCTGCCTGGGGGCCGCCGTGAGGTTGGTTTCTGGGACAGACCACTCTGAGGTCTCGCTCCTACAGCCTCCTCCCTGCGGCCCCTCTGCTTTGGGGAACCCATTTTTGGAGGTGTGGAGCGGCTCCCCAGGCTGCGCCCTCCTCCTGTCCTTGTTTAGCTCTGAATCAAAGCAGCACACACAGACCCATCCTCCTGCTCCGGGAACTCGGATTGTGGAGTCTGGGTACAGTGGCCGCCTGGATGCTCCTTAGGCCTGGACTAGTATATCGTGGCTACAGCACTCAGCTCATGCTGGGCAAGAGAAAGGACGTTCGCTTTCCTTGCAGCCTGAGCTGGTTCGCTGTGGTGCTGTCCACAAAGTCTCCACGGGGTCCCTGCCATAGTCCACGGACCATTACAGGAGCTCCCAGGTGGAGCAGGGCCTGGGGTAGGGGTGGGGTGTGGGCCTTAGGTGGAGCTGGCTTCAGGGTCTGTCACTTGCTATGTGACTTTGGGGAAGTTACTTAACTTCTCTGAGCTACCTTCCTTATTGCTAGGATAAGGGTGGTACCTGTTAGTTGTGAGGCTTGGTTTGTACCTGCGGGTTACCATGAAGCAGTAGTCACAGTGTGCCTGGCGTAGTGCTTGGCAGTGCAGCCTCAAGAGTGGCAAGAAGGAGGAGGGCAGTGCTTGAGTTTCGCAGCTGAAGGCGGAGCAGACCAGGAGACAGGAAGGGTGGCCGCGCACCCACCCCTCCCAGCGGCCGGGAGCTCCCAAGTCAGGGGCAGAGCAGCCCTGCGATTGTCTCAGGGCCGGTGGGGACTGAGCTTCATTAACCAAACTCACAAGAGACTGACTTTGGTTGAATACCCCAGTGTGTTAATTCACAGGGAGAAACCTCTGTGTGTCCGTGAGGGGCCCGGAGGCGAGCGGGCGCGGTGCACATTTGTCTCCACTAGAGGGAGGGTCCCGCTGAGGGAGTCTCTTTGGGGGTCTTGCCAGCAGGCTTCTTTTTATTTTAAATTTATAATTATTAGTGTGTGTTGGTCGTGGAGGTGAAGGGAACTCATTGCTTGTCTACCTCCTCTCTTTATACCTGGCACCTCATGTGCCATGTCCCTGATGTATGGTGCCAGGGCTGCATGAGAGCCTGGGTTTGGGTTTGATTGAATTTGAAAAAATTAATTGTATTCCCTCCTTGAAATGTACAAATTTGCCTCCATGTTGGCAGTGCCCATTTCCATATTATCCCTTGATAACTTGTATTTTAATAAAAAATGTATATAGTTTCATACAGTTTAGATCTGATTTGATATATATAGCCTGATATGTAAGTCTATATTTTAATTTGATAATGTTCTCTAATAATTCAGAGACATTTTCTGTGCACAAATAGTTTACATCTGTGTGGTGGAGAGAGATGTTCTGGTCCACACTTCCGGTGTAAATTATGACAGCTGGCAGATCGGACCCCGCCATTTGCCCCGGAGTCAGGGGCTAGGCCCCCTAGGGAAACAAGCTCATGCTCTGGGCTCCTCGGAAGCTTCGGGGCCACGTCTGGCCGTCAGCTCTGTCTTACTGAGGCCCCGCTTCACCCCCTCTTTCCCTTGAGGCTTCGCACCATCCCTCCAGGAAGCCCAGTGCTCCTTTGCAGACCAGACCTGTCCCTTCACTGTGTCTGGCCTTGGTGTCTGATCTCAGCCCTTCCCTCGTGTCTTCTTCCCGCACACAGCCCCAGATGTGAGCTCTTCCTGAATTTTCTGTTTCTCGCCTTCTCTATAACCAGAAGCCTCCCCACATTTGTTCTCTAGTTCTCTGGTTTGGATGTGCCTAACAAGTTGCTTTATTCTTCAGAACATCCTGGCTTGAGGTGCGCCTGGTGGCTCACACCTGTAATCCCAGCACTTGGGAGGCAGAGGCAGGAGGGTTGCTGTGAGTCCGAGGTTTGCCTGGGCTACATAGTGAGCTCAGGGCCAGCCTGAACTACAAAGTGAGACTCTGTCTCAAAAAACTAAAAATAAATAAATAAACAAACCAAGAAACAAAACATCCTGGCTTCTTTCAGTGACAGGACTTAGACACTTCCTTGTGATACCATTGCTGGCCATATGACTGGCCAGGGCCGACCAGGTGAGAGTGTAATTGGCATCGCCCTCATAGGAGCTGGAGGTTTACTAACATATAGTTCTGGCATGTTCCATTTTCTCTGTACCTGTGTCCTGGCATTCAAGATACCAACTTCCATCTGTTAGTGAACGGAGAAAAGCAATTCTGCTTTGACTTAGGCCACTGAGATGTTTCAGACTGTTTGTTATGACAGCTTACCTTAGATTAAACAAACACATTTCTCACGTGTTGTTTTTGGTTTACTGGTACATTTTTCTTACAGTGCCAATTCTGTTTTTTAAATACTTTCCAACAGTGGTTCTGTTGGAATCCTAGTGACATTAATTTGTCTTGGTCTGTCCTCTTCAGTGGATGTAATGCGATTTTTTTTTTTGCTTTTTGAAAATAGCTGGTAGCATTTCCCCCAAATCTACATGTAAGTCTATTTTAGGGCTGGTCATTCTTCTGAAACTGTACTACTTTTTTTCCCAAAGAATTGGACTGTAGGGATTTTTATTTCTTTGATCTATTTTTACTTGTCTTTGAATCTTCTCTGCTGTTCCTTTCCTGTTTTGCTGGGAGGTGGGGCTGGTGTCCTGGGCAGGTGGAAAGCTGTGCTGTGAGGCTGGAGGGGACGTGAGCCAGGACCTCGCTGGCGGGTGGGGGCAGGTCCAGGTTAGAGCGAGGCCGCCTTCTGCCTGTTGCTTTTGGCCCTGTGAGGATGCAGTCTGTTCCGGTGGGTCGCAGACGGTTTAAATTGGATTAGAGGGAGAGCGTCCCTGGCATGGCTCCCTGTGCTTTATCTTCCTGGGGAAAATCCTTCGAGGTGTCTGGAGCTGGCTTGATGTCACCGTCACACGGAGCCTGCTTCCTGGCTCTACTCGAGGTCCCTCAGCTGATCCCTGTGATGGGCTTCGGTCCCCCTTTCTGGCTCCCGTCTTGTGGTACCACAGTCCCTATTGAATTACAGAGTCGGTGAGTCCTGCTTCCTCCTGGGCGTCACACCGTTAGGCACCCTGGGTGGCCGCGTCCTCCCGCTGGCTCCGGTTCCGGCTGCAGGCGGCTGAGCCCCGCTGTCTCCTACAAGCTCGCCCTGGACTTCCCGCCTGGTGCGACATCTGCACCTCTCCAGCTTCCTCTGCCGCGCCGTCCTGCTCAGTATGGCCCAGTGTTCTAGATGACCAAGGTCTTTCTGGTTCCTAAATGCTGTATTAATTATCCCTGGAATGGGACCAAGGGGTGTCCTCCGCCAAGACATTCATAAAAGAGTTGAGCAGACAGTGCGGGGGCCAGAGCCCTGCAGAAAGCCACCGGAGGCTCCGGCAGTTGTCAGGAGCCATCCCACTGTGGACATAGGTAATGAAGTCTCGGAATGAACTTAACTGGCCTAGCAGCGGCTCACCAGCTCACCAGCTCACCGTTCCCTGCAGACAGGACTGGGGAAAACCTTGTGGAGACCTGGTGCTCCGTCCCCCCTCAGGGTGCTGACTCTCATGTCAGTTCCTCTGCGCTTCCAGAGGTCCCGCAAGGAAGGAAGGAGGAGGGCCCGGCAGGGATGGGGAGTGAGTGCTTAGACGCAGGGAGGCAGCTGCAGGGAGATGGCGCAGCAGCTCTGAGGCTGCAGGGCGGAGGCAGGGAGGGGGCAGGGCTGCAGAGCCCCAGGAGAGGACCCGGCAGGCAGAGGGTCTGCCCAGCAGAAGTTGTGACCTTAGACAAGGGACACAGTCGCTGCCTCCTGTGGCAGAAGCCAAATGAACACTATCCCCGAAGCGCATCCAGAAGCCAGCCTGGCCAGGGACACAGGATGAGTCAGGAGGGCCTAGGGGAGCCGGGTTCAAGAGGTCAGGCTGGGACTGTGTGTCTGTCAAGTGTCTCCAACTTCCCGGCCGTGTCACTTACTACTGTTCCGAACAGCCTTGTGAATTAAATATTGTTCAAGGTGCTGAACTCTGGGATGGAGAGGGCTCCCTGTGGGTGCCTGTGGGTCCTCTTGCCAAGCGGGTGAGCTTTGTTGCTGTCATGGGGTGTGATAACACAGGCTCCTTGATGCCAATTAAATGCCCTTAGACGCTCACTGGGCTGTTTTAGGTGGGGACAGAGGTAGTCCTGGGGACAGAGGGGCAGAGCCAGCAGGATGGGGAGCAGTTGGTAGGTGTCCCAGGCCTGCCCTGGGGAAGACACACAGGTAGAGCCTACTTATGCTGGCTCATGTCTGTAATCCCAGCACCGAGGAGCTGAGGCAGGAGGAACACAGGGGTTCAGGAGCCTTCTTCAAAAGAACTGAAACAAACAGACACAGGCCTCACAGATGCAACTGCTGGGCCAGAAGAGCTGTGGCAGTCCTGGAGGGCTGCTCAGTATCAGGTTGAGGCCTGTGTTTGCAGAAGGAGAGATACTGAGACCTGAGGTCTTGGAGCCATCTCCAGGAGCCCCAGCTGCAGGCCCAGAGACTGGGTGACAGGGAGGTGAAGGGGCTGGGCAGGGCTAGGCCAAGCAGTCGGGGCCTGGGCTGTGATAGTTCTTGGTACTCCGGTTCAGCCATGACATCTTGGGGTTGGGAGCTCAGGGAGGGTGTGTGTGTGTGTGTGTGTGTGTGTGTGTGTGTGTGTGTGCACGCACGTGCACACCTTGACTTAGGCCTTAAGGTTGGGAGACCTTTTAGTGTGTGAGGCTGGGAATTGAGCCCAGGGTCTCACAGATGCTAGGCAGGTGCTCTACCATTGAGCTACCTCCCAGGTTGTCTTTCAAAATTTCATTTTGACACAAGCTTAACTATTGTGTGGTTTCTGTTATATGAGGAAACCCAAAAATAAGACAACAGTAGGAAGGTTGCTTCTTGGCTTATTTCCTTGCAGGCCCTTCTCACATGTTTGTAATTCCTCAAGGAAGGGGACAAGCGGGGCGGGGTGACATTCAGGTGCAAAGGGGCCCATGGAGCAGGGGGGACAGTGGGTGAGTGGAGGGCTTGGTGGGGACCAGGCCCCGGCAGGATACTCACATGCACCCCAGGGTCCTGCTTCAGGTTTCTTGCCTTTTGGAGGTGTCCCCTGCTCACTGGGTGACACCCTCAAAGTGTCCAGCCATGGTCCCTCTGCAACCAGGGAGCCCTTGGCCCATCAATGCAGCGGACCCTGTCTGGCCAGGTCCACTTCTGGGACCCTGGTGTCTTTAGTTGGTGATGTTTTAGTTGGCCCAGGAGTGAGCTGTGGACGTGGCCAGCCCCAGGTTTAGGGATGTGTCGGGCCCTGTCTACACTGCAGAGCTGTGTGCAGGCCTCAGTCCCAGCCCAGAATGATCTCGAAGCTCGGGGATGGCACGAGGCCTCATGCCTGACACCAGGCCTCATGCCCAGCAGCTCCCAGTGTGTGTCAGGGTTGTTGAGAGCTACCTGGGGCAACCTAAAGGCTGCCTGGTTATTTTCCCATTTCCTGTGTCTCAGAATCACGGAGAAATCTTGTTTTTAAAGAGAGTCAGATGATCTCACTGTGAATGTTTCTGCTTTCTTGGGTTTGGGGTTGGAACTGGGCATTTGCAAAAATCAAGTTCTAAAAGGTCCCAGGTGGTGCCACTGCTGTTGGACCTGGCACTCTATTTCAAGGATCACGGTGTGGGACCTTGGGGTACCTCCAGGTGGGAGTCAGGTGCTTGCCATCCCAGGTGGCGAGTGGCAATGTCACAGGCAGAGGGCAGGAGTGGGCCCTCGTCCTCGGCTTAGAGGGGTATCATCCCCACTAGCCATGGAGGCAGACGCTGCCTGTGGCCCCTTGTGCTTTCCTTGTGAGTCCTCAGGTCCCCACTTCTGATACGTTCAGGCCTGCTGAGCCATCTGCCTCTGCTCCTGTGTGGTCCGAGAAGGCCCTTGAGCTCCGGGCCCTGTCCGGTGGGCGCGCTTCTTGGCCTGGAGGGAGGAGCGAGGGCTGTGCTGGGAAGCCCAGCTCGAGCTCCATGGCAGAGGAGTTCTTGGCATGGCCATAAGTGATGTATCTGCCCCAGAACCACGGCCCAGGGAGCCCAGCTTCTGGTGGGGACCAGGCCCCGGCAGACCAACTTCTGGTGCATGTTCAGAAGCCTGTGTCGAGGCAGAGGCCACAGAAAAGCATGCTCATGCTGTCTGTCATCCTGTTTCCAACAGGAGTCAGAGCAGCTTGTGTGCGGGGCTCCAGCCTGTGACGTGGGGAAAACAGTTCTCCCAGGAGCCCGCGGCCAGTGCCCAACTGTGGGTGACCCAGGGCGTCCCAGAGCCCGGGCTCAGAGATGGCATCGTGGAGACGAGCCATTCTGGGGGAAGAGACAGAGCTGTCAGCCAGGCTCTCCGATGCCCCTGGTTTCTATAGCTACTGTAAATGTAATTACTAGAGTAACCCTTTGCGGATTTCATTGTAACCTCAGATCGCTAATGACATTTCCTGGGTTTCTAGCAAATTGGGAGAAAATACTCATTTTGAATTTAACATGAGTAATGCCATTTTCCATCTTAGTTAAGTACTTTGTGTCATAAAAGAGTTATTTGTACAGAGCCCCTGGTTCTGTCAGTAAACATATTACAAATATTATCATCGCTTGTGTTCTGGGTGAAGCATGTACCAAAGGCCCGGAGAAGCTCTCCTCCCATACGTTAACAACTTCGCTTGGAGACTCAGGAAATTCGGCGTGAAATCAACACGGAGGAAATTCAGACCATGCACCAATAACGCACGCTTTGCCAGGGCCCCTGGAGGTGGTAATGTTATCTCAGGCAGCATAAAGTGAGTAAATACATTCTCCATCCCAGACAGCAGGCCCAGGGCAGTGTCATTTGCTACCGACAAAGGTGACGGATGCTGACGTCTTCGCTGCAGAAAAATGGAAGTCGCCGACTAGAGCTTGTTAGGGGAAAACACGCTTCCCCTCTGCTCTGGGAGACGTGTGCAATTTGCACACCCAAGTAGAGCTGGTGTCAAGCCACATGTCCATCCGTTCATCCATTTATTCATGTGCTTTACGATCCATCTGCACAGTCCTGTAAATAATTGTCAAGGTGCGGGAGTACTAATGTGGGGCTGCACAGGGTGCGCTGGAGTGGGGGATCAGAGGTGGGGGTCTCACAAGGCCCTCCAGGAAGTGAGCTCTGACCAACTCCGAGGGGCTCTGACGGCTGTGCAGCTGGGGGCTGTTGAAGGTGCTTCCGTCTAGATGTGACATTGAGCCCGTTCTTGGGCCCCGTCCAGGTCACTGGGGTTAGCTGAAGCTGGCTTGTGGGCCGGGTGGTGCCATTTAGCAGTGGAGTGACTTCAGGTAATGCCAGGGCGTCAGTTTCATCCCGTGTGAAGTGGGGATGGCCGTCCTGGCCTCCGTCGGTGGTGATGAGGAAGATCGGAGGCAGCCCCAGGTATTGGCACTGGTGCCAGCTCAGGCCACCATCTGCGGGCCCCAGACTGCCCGTCAAGCACATAGTCAGGGCAGCCCCTGCTCACAGAAGTTTCCGAGACAGCCTGGGCATGGGGGACCCGGAGGAACCCCAGCAGGAGGACGGCTGACATGTGTCCCTGAGGGTGGAGGGAGTCTGCTCCTGGACTGGGGCACAAGAACAGCCGGCTGAGCAGAGCCCAGTGCCTCTTGGGCCTGGCGGTGGCATTTGTCAGCTTTGGCTGGCGGCTTCCCAGGCTCAGGAACTTCAAGGCTGATGCTCCTGCTTTCTTTTCTCACCTGGATTGGGACTTGCTGGCGGGTCCAGCCCTGGTCTAGACCTGCAGTCACCCCACCTGTGGCCTGACAGGCTGGGCAGCCCAGCAGGAGGACTCACACGGAGGGTTTCCAGGAGAAGGCTCTGCAAGGCCTGGGGACCAGCTGCCGGCAGGGGGAGCCTTGGGTGTGGGGAGTGGCCGTAGCCACGAGGCTGGGGGTAATTGGCATAGTTTTGTGATGCCGCACATAAAATGCTTGCAGTTTGCAGTGTGCCTTGGAGCAGGCTGTGAGTGTCCCTACTGGGGATCCGAGACACAGCTGACTCAACGCCTGCCCTGCTCACCACCTTGCTCTCTGCTGAGTCCATTTCTGTGCGGCCTCCTTGGGGCACCTTGTCCTAGGAAGGCTGTGCCCAGGAAGGTGGCTGTGTGGCCACAAGGGCTGCTCCCAGGCAGAGGACAGTAGCGCAGCATTGTCAGGAGGCCAGAGAAGTCACCATGTCTGTGCCTCTGCTCAGGACCACCTGTGTGCCCTGAAGGGCGAGAGTCTTCCTTGCTCACAGGCTGGAGGACTCTCACCTGTGTGAGGGTCTTGGTTCTGCAAGCGGTGTCTATACCATCTTCTGTCTTTGTATGTGCTTCATGTGGGATTGCTGAGAGGCCCAGTCATGTATTCATTCACTCATTTATGCACATATGCATGCATGCATCTATCCACCCATCCACCCCTTCTATCCATCTACTCATCTGTCCGTCCTCCCACCCACCCATCCACCTATCCATCTGTCCATTCACTTTGATGAGGTTGTTCTGTGTGTCAGGCTTTGTTCCATACCTGGAGCTCGGAGCCAGTCACCCCGGGAAAGCCGTGTGCGAGGATCTCAGGCCCAGAGATGGGCTGGAGATGAGCGGGCTTTTCAAGGGGGTGTCTGAGCTGCACTTGCAATGAGGGCATTTACCGAGCAATGCAGTATTCAGGGAAAAGTGTTCTCGTCAGAGAGGATGCCGAGGCCAAGGCAGGGAGCCCCAAAGCAGCTCTGCATTCATGAAGGCAGGACGAGGGAGATGAAGGGCTAGAGAGGAGTGGGTTTTAGAAGGGCAGCCTTGGGGCCACCGGCTGGGGGCCTGTGGTGTGAGGACAGCTGTGTTAAGGCTGAGGCTGGGCAGTGTGGGCATTGCCCTGGAGCCAGGGAGGCTTTGACCCTGTTTTGGACAGCTTCTTGGGGGGCTCACTGCCAGGCTCCTGCTGACTTGGCCAGTGACCTTAGACAGCACCCCTCAAATGCCCAGGGCCTCTGGGCTGGCACTTGCTGATAACTCATCTCTGGAGCGTGTGGGGTCCTGGGCTCAGATGGACACACTGCTGCCTTGTGTAGGTTTACACAGGGCCTGGAATGGGCCAGGTTGGTCCTTCCACTCTCTGCCCCGGCCTTGGGCACTGTGGCAGGCCCATCCCATCTCTCCAGCTGCTGGCTGCGTGCCCTCTCTTGGGGCCCCGCTGTGATGGTCTCCATTCTGCCCAATGCCACTGGCCCCCACAGTCCGCAGTGCTCCCCTCTCTACCTCAGAACCCTGGTCTTGCCTTTCTCCTCTTGACTCCCCCATGTTAGGGACAGACTTATAGTTCAAGAGCCCCCTCTTCCTGGCCCCTTATTGAAAGCCTGCATCAGGGGCTTCTCAGCTCTGCCCGCCCTGCTCAGAGACAGTGCACAGCCAGCGTTCTGACTTTATGGAGCTGGTTTGCTCTCTTTGCTGTTGAGTTTGAGAGTTTATTGACCCACCCGTTTACCACCTGTCTGTCCATCTGTCCATACTTCTGTCCTTCCATATACTCATCCATTCATCTTTCCTCTCACCCTCCCATGCAAGAATCCACCCATCCTACCTTTTCTTCCTCTACCCCTCTCCTTCCTCCCTTTCTTCTTTCCTTTCGTCTGTCTGTGCCCCCGTCTATGCTTCCTTCCATCCATCCACTTACCCCCACCCATCCACCGTCCATCTGTCCCTTCCCTCCCTGCCTGTTTCCTTCCTTCTGTCTGCCCATCTGTCTATCTCTCCATCTCCTTCCATTCCTCCCATCTATTGACCCACCACCCACCCACCTACCTATTTCTCTTTCTCTCCATCCACCTGAGCACTAGTCCATCTCGTCGCCCGGTAGGTATTTATTACTCCTGTAAAGTTTCAGGCCTCATGCCAGGCTGCAGACCATCAACACCAGACGGGCCCCGTTCTAGGCAGACAGGTGACTGTTGTGCAGATGGGATATTAGTCACATGTGCTGCGCTGTCATTAGTTTGTGTTTAGTGATTCAAGATGGCCATGTGGCTCTGACCTTGTAGACTCATCACAGAATTGTTCTGAAGGTGGTGTGAGCTGACTGCAGAGGGGCGAGCAGGACCCAGCACTGGCTGGAGGAGGCTGCGGGCAAGGCATAGCCTTGGAGAAGGGGCCTAGAGTGAGTACGCAGGCTGTGCCATTTGGCTTGACCAGCAAGATCCCAGAGGAAGGAGTGTGGCCTGGGGTGGGTCCTGGGGGCAGAAGCAGGAGCAGGAGGAGCTGGGAAGGAGGGTCTGAGGGTCTGAGGGGACCTGAGAGACAGGACGCTGCTGAGGGTGGCCTGGCAGCACTGGGTGGCTGCTCAAACCCTTAGGTTCCTTTCGGGGCTGCTCCTCTGCCCTCCATCTGATCTGGGTGTGGCTGGGCTTGTGGCCTCGGAGAGCCAGTCAGACCCTGCTGGATTGGACACACCTTCACTAGGGGGCGAGGAAAGGCATCCACACCAGGCCCCGGGGAGCTCAGGTGGGCTGCGCCTGCCCAGAAGCCTTTGGTTTTCCCTGAGTCACTGGGCCGAGGGTGGTGTGGAGTCTGAAGCGCCCTGCACGGGGTCCTGTCCACACATCTGGAGCCAGTGACCTCTCAGTCTCCTGTGCGTGGCTCCTCCTGAATTTCACTGTGGCGGCCCTGGTGCCTGTCCTAGCCAAGCCAGGGCATCTGGGCCCTCTCTCCTCTCCCTGCCTGTTCCAAAGCCAGGGCTGGTCTGCCATGGTGACTCCAGGAGCTCTGTACCTGCCCAGCGAGGCACAAGTCCCTGAGTGTGGGACCAGGCCTGGTGCATCCTCCTCCTGCCTCCCCAGTACCGCCACTTTCTCCTCCGCTGACCTGTGATCTGTGGCTCTTGGGGCGGGGACCTTCCCAGCTTCCTGGGACCGGGGCAGCACCAGCTCTCTGATAGTTCAGGGAGGCTGCCCATCGTGTGGCTTCAAGGGACACCCAGGGTACCCACTTGGCACTTTGGGTTGAGGCTTCTATGTTTGTCAAGGCCATGTGCTAGAGGGGCTGCAAGCTCTGAGTGCATGCCAGTCAGGTGATGGCAGAGCTTCCCTGGGCATGGAAATGCTTCAGCTAGCTGTCGGGTCAGTGATGGGGGGTGCTGGGACTTGAGCCCTGCGTTTGACATCCCTGGGCCATGGCTGCCAAGGCTGTGCCTTGGGTGCCTTTGCCTAGGGGGTTTCTGGGCCAGCAGGTGAAATGTCTCCATCCCTCCCTTGGGGGTGGGGGAGGGAAGAGGAGAGGAGCCTTCGGGAAGCCTGAGCAAGAAGCCCAGGCTCGGTGCCACTCCAGGGTCCTAGCGCCTGAGGTCCCTTGCCACCTCCATGGAGGAAAAAGGAAAAAATGAAAACACTGAATCAAAGAGACAGGGGTCTAGTGGCCCCCGAGGCCGCAGCCAGTCTCCAATTCTGGCCCTGGTGCTCCCTTTAATTTGGGGTCTTTAAATATTTACCTGCCATGGAAGGGGAAACCTCTTTTGGGCTGCAAGGCCATTCTGGCAGCGGTGTGCTGAGAAATTCATTAAACCGCAGTTAATTAGGGGATGAAAGATACATATATAGCTCATTAGTTCAACCCACATAATTTACATCGCGGAGGATATTTGAATGCTAGTTCAGCTCAGCCTTTCGGAAATGATGTCTTGAAACAGCCTCTCACCGGGGCTGCCTCTTGGCGCCTGTGGGGTGGGGGGTGGGCAGACCACCCTGCATCTGTCCATCCGTCTGTCCAGGACCGGGCAGGGAGGACTTGGGTCTTGCTGCCCCTCTGTTTCCTGCCAGTGCTGTCTGGGTAGCTAAGGAGGTGGCAGGACCACCCTTGTACCAGTGCTGCTTGGCACAACTGTGTGGTGTCCAAGCATGTTTCTGATGCATGGACTCCGTTCCTAGGCAGGAGATGCCATCCCTGATTTAAGCTGCAGCAGTCAGAGACCTCACAGCTGCAGCATCGGGTCCACGTGTGGCTCCTGCTCTGGCTCCTGTGGGCTTCAGAGGGTGCTGGAGGCCTTGGCAGGAGCAGCTTGGCTTGTGTGCCCCAAGGGCCTGCTCCTCTGAGTGCCTGCTCCTGCAGCTGTCGGCCCTGCTGGGGCCACTGACATTGAGGAGGGTTGCTTCGGTCGTTGTCCCTATTGGGTGGTATTGGTGGGAAGTGAGACTGGTTTAAAAATTCCCCATCCAGGTCCTATCACCAGCCCTTGCCCCGCTGGATAAGAGACAAGGACAGAGGTGTTCAGTCTGTACATGAACACGTGTGTTATAAGGCACTGTGCACATGTGTATATACACACACATGCACACATGTGCACACTCACACATACCTGAGTGTACACGAAAGTACACACGTTGGTACACACATGTAGATGCACATGTAAAAGTATATAGTGTGCATGTATACATGTGCAAGGCATGTATGCATATGTGCACTGTACACACGTGCACATGCTTATGCACATGGGTGTACACCGGTGTGTGGCACGGGGGTGTGGAAGGATGGCAGTGAGCACGCAGAAGACCAGATCAAACTTCCTGAAGGCTCACGTGCTCCCACACAGCCCGGCATCTGCAGAGTGGTGCTGCGAGTGGGGAGTGACCACAACTGACTCCTGGGCCTGAATCCTATGTCTGCAAGTACGTGGCTGGGCCCTTTGGGCATTTGAGTCTCATCACTGGGTCTCAGTTTCCTCATCTGTTAGCTGGCAGAGGAGGCGTTGTTGACAGGTGAGAGGGATGGAGCCTTTGGAGCTGTGTCCCAGGGCTGGCAGAGCAGCTGCTCACTGGCAGAAGTGCTTTTCGTTGTCTTTCCCTCTCTCTCCTGGAGGCACAGCCTCCTTATCTGTTAGGTGGTTAGTGCTGCTGGCTCCTGAGGTGGGCTCAGGACCTGAGTGGCCATCAGCACCCGGCTCACAGGGCCAGGCTGAGTGGGCGCGTGGGAGTGGGGGGCAGTGCCTGCAGTGTTGGGTTCCAGGCTGTGCCAGGGCCCAGGTTCCATCTGTGGACGTTCAGCCCCGTCCCGGCCCCTCCAGCAGAGCCTTGCCCCATTGAACACCTGTCTATAGAGGCCGGCCTCGTACCCGGGGCCGCTGCCTACTGGGCGTCCTCTGTCTCTTTCTGTGGGTTGGTGCCTGACCTGACAGGGCTCCTCCCAGCGCCACTGTAGGAGCTAACCAGTGTGGTGCTTGTACTAGGTTCCAGCACTGTCCTGGGTCTGACACTCGCATGGCTGCCCTGGGCAGTGGTGCTCTGCAGTGAGGCTGAGGCACAGCGAGGTTGGGCCAGGCCAGGCCACACCTGGGACTGTGTGGCAGGCAGGCAGGAAGGGCTGGGTGAGTGGCTGACATATAGATGGTATCTGTGAGCGGCCACTGACTGATTCCTGCCCTGCCACTTACTCCTTCAGCTATGGGCAAGTCCCTGCTCTGTGCCCAAGTACCCTCACTTGTGGCTCGAGATGTCACTGCTTAGAAAACTTGGAAGGTGCTCAAGGGACAGAGCATGCAGTCTGGTCTCTGGCATGTGAGAGCTCAGCTCATAGGGTGGGGTGGGAGAGTGTGCTGAGAGACTGTCTTGGTAGAGGCAGTCTGGAGCTGAGGACAGGTCTTGGGGGTTCCACTGACTTGTGGCGGTGAGTTTTGTTCTTCGTGCTGCCTGAGTCAGCTGTTCCATCCCCACAGCCCATTCCCTCCTGGACCAACTTGGCACTGCAAATGTGGCAGCCCGCAGTCTGGCTGCCTGGGGTGCTCAGCAGTCAGGCCTGGGGGGACATCTCTGTCCCCCACAACCTTCTCAGCATTACAGGAGGCCCATTTTTAAGTAGACGGAAAGGTATCTTACGTAGATACAGTCATGCATAGTACTGTACATAATTTGAGGTTCAGTATGACCTTCCAGTGCATGTATATAACAGATAATGATCGCAGCAGAGTCATTGCTGCATCCAGCACTTAAGACTTTATCATTTCTTCTTGTTGGGAACATTTGAAATCCTCTCCATCAGTTCCTCTGAAGTAATTAGTTGTCAACCATCTGATTTAGTCACTTTCATGTGGCTGGGACACCATACCTGACACCCACAACTGAGAGGAGAGGAGGTTAATTTAGGCTCACGTTTCTGTCCAGGGTCAACCACTCTTAAGGAAAACAGCACGGTGGAGGGGTGTGGTTCAGAGGTGCTCACAGGCCTTAGTCAGGAAGCAAAGAATAGGAGGAGCGGGGGAGAGAGAGCAGTCCTTCGGGGCCAGAACCCAGCACCCAGGCCACGCCCCACTGCCCAGGCCACGCCCCCACACCACAACTCTTTGCACCAGATCCCACCTTGAAATAGCAAGTGCTATTGGTCCAAAATCTAATCATCCTTCAAAAGTTCTGCCCCTGAGAGCCTGAGGCTTTCCTGGTTTGTGGGCATCTAGATGGAAACCACAGCATCGTGCCTCTCAGGGGAGCCTTTGGCATGCAGTACCCACTGACCAGAGGAGCTTCTGCCCGGAACACCTCACCCTGTTTGTGACGTGGTGAATCTGGCTCAGCCTGCCAGGATGATGACTGAGCTGCCCCCAGCCCCAGCCAGGTAAGGGCTTAGTTTCTGTCAGATTTTTACTGTGTCTGGAGAATTGAGTTCAGGACTGGCATGGAGTTGATGCTGAATGAAAATTTGTGTTACCTCCTGTGGGAAGGGACCACTGGATCCTCTCTTCAGCCATGAACACTGGCATGTAGAATAGCCTTGCTGGAGATGTGCTGAACCCAGAAAACCATTCCTGACTTTGGCCAGGTTGGTCAGGCTGGGGACCCTGACTATGTCTGGGCTCTTGCTGACCAACGCTTCCCAGGGGGAGCGATTGAGAGTTTGTCCCCAGTGGTATTTTACATCAGAACTTGCACTTGAACCTTACAGCTAGTGAATTGTGTCATGGAATTCACACTCATTCACATTATCAGTGATGAGAAAATTAAAGATCTATTGATACTCTATTAATTAACTGAACAAAAAAGTGGAAATAGCGAGGTCGACTGTGCCTGGGATTAAGTCAGGGATATTAACTCCCTGGCAGAGGACGAGTTCTGCATAAGGCAGGCAGACCTGGGCTGGGCTGGGGGATGGTGTGGACTGAGGGGCGCTGCTCTGGCCAGGGTGTTGACTGGAGGGGCTGGGCCTGCCTCTGGGCTCTGCGGGCTTCACCTGCCAGGAACAGAGGGTCCAACGGTCAGGGCAGGCCGGAGGCAGATCCTGTCCCGACCAGGTCTGGGGAGGAGGCTGGAGCTCTGAAGATACTGTAGGGTCCTCAGCTGAGGCTGAGGTGGGAGGGGGGCTGAGATATCAGGGGACTTTATCATTTCTGGGGTGCAGGGGTGCTCAGAGGACAGGTGGGAGTGGGTGACGGCCTGTCTTCTGAGCAGCAATGTCTGGGCCCTTCAAAGCATGGTCAATAGCCACTGGTTCCAGCTGGGGCCGCCTTGCCCAGACCCCACTGCCTCAGGCTGTGTCTCCGGATGGCTGGGTGAGGATGGCGTGTCTGCTCCAGACCCTCGCATCCAGCATGTCCTTCCCAGAGGCTGTGACTTATGGTCAGGGCTTGAGGTGCTTGGCACAAGAAGGACCTTTTGTGCCTACATCTGTGGTGGAGTCTGGCTCTGCCCTAACCCCCCTGCTGTTCTGAGCTTGCAAGCAGGACCTTCTGCCATGCTCCTGCCTTGGAGCCAACCACCCATGGACTGAACCTTCTGACACCATGATCCAAAGCAAACCCCCTTCCTTTAAGTGATGGGTGTTGGGTGTTGTGTCCCAGTGACTGAGTGACTAAGACAGGAAATGAGGACTTCCAGAGGAATCTGGGCAATATAGTTCAGTCCTTAACATGGGGTAATGCTGCTTGTTCCCAGTACTGTCATGGAGGATGGCACCTGTCTACAATATGGCCTCTGCACACAGGTCTGAGTTCTGGGGCTCCAGGGGCAGCGTGGAAGCAGAAGCAAAGAACAGGCTTCCTTGGCAGTGCACAGAGTTAAAAACCCATCACGAATGCACCCTCCATTGTGCATACCTTCCTTAGGTAGAAGTGCCCCAGGGCCATGGCATAGCCTGGCTTCTGGAATATCACCTGCTTCCAGCCCCCAAAAGCTGAGAGCAGCTTTATTTTTGGGCCAGGTGAGAAGCCCTTCTTTAAGCTCCCTGGTCATGCTCTGTGGTTTGTCTCTCTTTTCTGCTCCCGTTTTCTTCTGCTGGGTATCTCGTGAGCCTCTCTCTGCTGATATCCATCAGCTTTGAGACTGGATTCCCTTCTCTGTGATTCCCCAGGGACCCTGCTCTCCGCCCTTGGTCTTGGCTGGTGCAGGGATGGAGGGAGACCGGCTGAGAACGTGCAGAGGATGTGAGAGCAGAGGGCATGGCTGGTGGAAGTCTGCTCTGCACCAGGCAAGCAAGTGAGTTTGAGTCGAAGGTTAAGCCCACACTGACTCCCAGAGCTGGGCAGGGGAGTGGGGGCAGCTGCGCCTGTGTGAGGTGCATATGCCGGGTCTCCTGTGGGTGCTTAATTCTCAGCCCTGGCCTTCAGTAGAGCTCGGTGATGTGTTATGATGAGTGCGATTCTGTAGGTGAAGAAAGCGGGAGGTTGAGATATTGCTTAAGAGAAAATCTTTGCAGATCACATATCTGATAATGGATTTGTATCCAGGGCATATAAATAAATCTTACAATCTGATAATATAAAACAAACCAGCCAATACACAATGGACAGAAGATTTGAAGACATACTTCACCCAGAAAATGAAGATCATGAACAAACCCAGAGAGATGCTCAACTTTGTCTGTTGTTAGGGCTGTGCAGACTGAAACACGGTCAGATCCCAGTGCACACCTATTGGGATATCTGACATGGAAGGACAGTAACACACATGTGCAGACTGTGGTGAGCTGGAGCCCCTGTGCACAGCCCGTGGGAATGCATGAAGCTGCAGCTTGGTTTGTGTTCTTTATTGTCGTCATCATCATTGTCATCATCCTTGTTCTCCTCCTCCTTCAAAAGTAGTTTTGGTTGTTTGGAACAGGGACTTCCTGTGCAGTCCAGGCTGGCCTCGAACTCCTGGTGATCCTCCTGCTTTCAGGGCCTTCTGTGACTGTGATATAAACACAGGCTCCACCGTGTCATCCAGCATTCTACTCATAGGAGCTTAGGTAAGAGAGATGGAAATACACGTCCATGAGGAGACTTGGACATGAGTGTTCCTGGCCGCCTTATTTCTGACAGCCACTCGTGGCCGCCGTCCAAATGTGCATCAGCAGATGAGCAGATGAACACAGGCATTGTGTAAGTTCAGCAGCCTGCTGCTCAGAAATGGGAGGGAACCAAAGCCCAATACATGCTTGACATGGGTGAACCTCAGAACATTATTCTAAGTAGAAGCCAGGCACAAAAGACTACATATTATATTATTCTATTTATGTGAAAATTGCTAGAAAAGGTAAAACCACTGAGACTGCAAGTAGATTAATGGCTGCCTTGAGCTGGAGGTGGGAGCAGTGATGGGCTGCGAATCAGCATGGGGGCTTTGGGCGAGACGGGAGGATTCTGAAATGATCATAGTGGTGGCTGTGCAGCTGTAGAGATATCTTATGTGGGTGGAGTTCCCAGGAACCTCAGTAGGGCTGTTTTAGGACCTTTGTGATTACTCCGGTGGGTAAATGACCATGGCGGAATTCAAACCAAAGCAGCTTTCTTGGGACCCCAGGCCTGAAGCCCACACTTCCAGTAGGAAACAGAGGTCACCCTTGTGCGGGTGTGGAGAGCCCTCCGCCTTCCCCAAGGTGGAACTCCAAAGAGTTTATAGTTGCAGTTGATGTGGGTAGGGGATAGGAATTGGGGATGAGGCTTTCTGGAGGGCCTGGAATTTTGTGGAGGTGCATGTGTGTGTGTGTGTGAGCATGTGAGCACCTGTACATGTATAAGACAGGTGAGGGAGAACCAAAGGAGGGCTCTGGATGGGGGACCGGAGGCCGCACGCGAGGGCTGGCTTTCGCTGTCAGCTCTGGGCCCTTGGAGGACTCCACATGCACCCCTGACTCCGAAGCTGTCTTCTCCCCGAGTCTCACCCCTCCCTGTCCCTTTGAGGTTCGACCTCCACTGTTGATTTGCCTGGTGGCTGCACATGAAGGCACCCGCAGGGAGTGAGCGCTGCGGATTTTCCTGTGAACTGCGTCTCGCATCTTCCATCTCAGCTCATTAAGGAAGCCTGGGTCTCCTGAAGGCTTGTGTTTTGCTGATGGGCCCAGAGCCCGCTGGAAGCTGCTGTCTCACCCTCCGTCCCGTCATTAGCATTCTGAAGTGGAAAACAAGTCTGGGGCTGGCTGCCTAAATATTTATGGAGTGCTGCTGGGGTCAGAGGGCAAGGGCAGCAACGAAATTAGAGATTTACATTGCAACATCAGCCCACGGAGGTCCCGGGCCACGGCTGGCTCTCCATGTTGCTTGGAGAAAAGGGGTTTCTTTTTTCTTCTGGGAAACTTAGTTTTAATAGATTTTTTTGAAGTAAAATGCATGAAATTTTAATGTATGGCTTCACATTGCATCTTCCTAAGTTGTTAGCTCTGAGGAGCTGGTGACAAGGGAAAAGGGCAGACACTGTAGGGCTGAGTTGCTCACCTTGGACTCTGGAAAAGCCAGTGTCTGTGGTTTCCATTCATCTGGCTTCCTGAGGATAGCCCCCAGGGGGTCTCTGGGGTACGAGCAGGGAGAGGGGTGCCTGTCTGTCCCAGAAGTCTGGAGCACCCGCACTTGTCTTTTCTTGGGCTGGCACTGGTGAAACCACTGGTGTCTCCGGAGGAGGGACAGGTTTGGGGTGGGGGTGGGGCCGAACCGCTGCCTCTGAGCCTGCCTGCCTCTGGCAGGAAACAGACCCTGAGCGTCGTCTTCACAGAGACACAAGGGCGAGGTACCACCTTCCTTAGTACCACGGAGCTGCCCTCAACTCCAGTGCTGAAGGGACAAAAGGAGTGGACAGCCACCAGGGAAGGGGATGCCACTGTGCCACCCAGCCAGGAGGGACCAGAGATATGCGCCTCCTTCTGCTTTCTCCTTTTCTGTCTGGGAATCACAATGCCCAAATCCTGCCAGGACCAGGGGACAAGGGGTCCTGGGGACATCACCTGCTGCAGGCAGCCTTCTAGAGCAGCAGGAGCCGGCGTGTCACCCGGCACTCAGAGCAGAGCAGTGGCAGTGCCCGCCTGTCAGGGAGTCTTCAAGGGACCGTGGCGGTGCCTCCAGCCCAGAGGAAGCGATTTCCACTGCAGTGGTGCCTGTGAGGTGGGTGTTGCTGTCACGTGCAGATGCCCCTAGTTTCTAGGCACCCAGCCTGGTCCATCTGGGCCTTCCCAGGGGGAGAGGTCCCTGGAGTGACAGACTCCCCCTGGACCAGAGCACTCCAGCTGCCTCTTGGATAGGTCTCGCTCCCTGTGCCCTCCTGGAGCCACTGCAGGGCCTTGGTGGCCTCCTGGTGAAGGTCTGACGGAAGCATTCCCTTTGGTTACCCCGAGAAATTATACTGAAGGGTTCCTGCGTGTGAAGAATTCTAGATGAGGGTATTTATCAGAGCCAGGCATTAATAATAAATGCTGCATGATTTTTTTATTAGGGGAGCTGCATCCATGTGGCCGCTTCAACTTTTTAACTCTCTGGAATGCTTGAAGTTGGGTCGGTTCTGCTAAGGAAAGTGCCTGCTAATCAGGTCCCATTCATATGCAAAGCACTCGCTCAGTTGAGTTCATCAAAATTCAGTTGTATCTTAAAAAAATATTTATAGACTTTCCCTCCCCGCAAAGGACTGTGAGGGAGACGGATAGTGGAAAATACAAATTGTTAATACCCTGTAAGGCAAGGCTCATTCTGAGCCCTGCTAAAATGTTCCTTATTCTTTGAGAAAAACGTAAAAACAGGCATTTGTACTCTCTCTACTTTACTGAATTCTCCCTCTCCTCTTGTTCCAGCGGCTTCTCAGCGCCTCTCCTTTGGAGTTCCTTCTGATGTACCTCCGTGTGGTGCAGTGATGGTTTCAGGGTGCGCAGGAAATTTCACGGGGAAAGGAAAGGTCAGAACTATACCAGTGGCTGCTAGCAAATCGGTTCCCAAAGGGGCAGCATTCTGTCTCACTCTATTTCCCTGGGAGCTTCCTGGCCTCCTAGTGGCTGGAGTTGTTGAGGGACAGGGTGCTGGGTTCAGGGCCTTCTTTGTCCAATTTTCCCCTGTTGTGCCAAAGAACAGTGAGAATGGAACACCCTGCCCTCCAGACAGAGGGACCAGGAAATGTGGGTGCAGCTACCTGGGAGGGTTTACAGTACAGGAGCATGGCTCCCCTCCTGTCACCCTGTCACCTTTTTTGGGGTGTGTTAGTCCAAGCAGATTGCTCTTGTGTCAGTAAAGCCCTGGACTGTTCTCTTTCTCTCTAGTATTGGAGATCGAACTGAGAAACTTGTGCTTGCAAGGCATGCTCCAGAACCACTGAGCTAAATCTATAGCCCTATTGGTGTTTAGACATAATGGGAAGACACAGTGTTATTAGTGACCCCCGGGGTATTCAGTACCCACTGGAGATGCAGGTTTACAGGTAGTGTTTGCCATTTTCCGAAGGCGAATTGGAACCCTCCAGAGATACCAGGGCCTTGATTGTGTGCCTGGTAAAGCTTTGCAAGTGCCTTTGGTCGACATGGTCATCTGGTGGGATGATGGCACCCCTGCCCACCTTGGCTCAGGACCTAGGTGTCTGCTTGGTTCTTGGCATCTAGAGAGTGGGGGTGGACGTGGGCCCCTCCAAGGAGGCAGCCCCTCTTCCAGACAAATGAATAGGGACATCAGTAAACCATCCCTTTGCACTTGGATTTTGAAATAGATTATAGGTGATATATACACACACGGTTAGATATCCGTGTCTCCTGCCGTTGGCAAAATGTGCTTCCGAGGCCTCTTGGAAACCTGGCTGGGCAGGTAGTGCTTCCTCCACTTCTAGTCTTTGCTGCAGATGTCTGGATATGTGGAAGTCGGGACTGGATTTCAAGACCTTGGCAGAAGTCCAGGGTTGAGAGTCTGGGTTTGGGAAAGAATCGGGCATGCTGGAATGGCAGTGTGGCAGCTGCAAGGCAGGGCGGGTACAGATGGCCCAGATCTGGTCTTGCTCAGAGGACCTCACTGGCTAGGGGGGAAATCAGGGAGTCTTCCTGGAGGCGGAGACAGCAGAGCCAGCTCCTGAGCCCAGGAGGAGTTTATGAGCGGCCAGGTCAGAGCAGCAGGTGGAGGAAACCGCACCCTTGAGAGGGGAGGTGATGGAGCCGGTGGGTGCAGAAGGGAACGGGCTCGGGGCACTGAATGTCTGCCGGGAGTGAGATGGGGACAGGGGAGCCAGTCTGGTCCCTCTCCCCAACCTTTCACCCTTAGGTCCCGGCTGGGAGGACCCTGTGGGGTGGCTGATCACCACCAGCAAGAGGGTGCAGACAGGAAGAAGAGCATCTGCCGGCGGCTGGGCCCAGAGGCACCATCAGATGCCTGGAGGTCGCTGCTCCATCACTTACTAACAGGCATTTGTTTGATCTGCAACACCAGAGAAACGCGGGCTGTGCACAGTGCTGGGCCTTGTGGAGAGGCAGCACTCGGAGGAGAGTCGGTGACCCCGAGCTGCTGTGGCCTGGACGCTGGGCTGGGGCTGTTAGGGACGGAGCTTCCGTGGCTGGGAATGACTGGTTCCTGTGTAAGGGCTGAACCTCTGTGACCAGGCTGTGATCTGAATGTACTCCACATTTGTCCTGTGCTGGGGTCCTCTGACAGCCTGTTTTGCTGGGGAAGAGGACAGGTCGAGTGTCTCTGCCAAGGTCACACAGCTGGAAAGCAGCATAGCTCACTTTCACCTTGGCAGCCTGGCTCCCTGCCTCACCCTGAGCCCCACACTGCTCTCCTGGTGCCCGATGGTTTGGGGACCTCTGGCTCAGTAAGAGGAGCCCCAGGCTCCTGGCTTGGTTCAGCCTGAAACATAGGAGCTGCCAAGGGTGGCTGGAGGGACCAAGGGCACAGGGATGCAGGGCAGGTCACAGCAGGACCCCGGGAGACGGCGTGGAGACCTGGCCTGAGCTGTCCCCACTGGGCACTGGCACCCAGGAGAGTGACTTCACTGCTGGTCTTGCCTGCTGGGCCGTGCCCTGCGAGCCCTCTCTGGGGTGACACCTGGCTGCCTGGGAGTCCTGGCCGGCCTGCTGTGTGCCCGCTGTGTGTCCGCTGTGTGTCCGGTGGGATTAAGTGGCAGCGGGGCTGGGTTGGTGTTCACTGAGGCTGATTGCTGGGCGGCAGTGGCTGCAGCACACAGAACTGATTCCCGCTGAGCAGTTGTATCCAGGAGACTTAATCTGTCTAAGTGCCCTGCGCTCGGCCAGTGTGAGGGAGGGTGGGACCAAGGCCAGAGCAAGGTCACACCTCCCTGGTTGTCCTCACTTCTTTCCTTGCCCAGTCTCACACCTATCCACCCAGTGCTGCCTGTCCCGCACGCACCCACCTCCCCCTTCCCTCCCCTGCCCATCCCCCACACGCTCCCCCAGCATCTCTCCGTCCGTTTGTGCGTGGATCCAGCCGTCCACTCACCCTTCCTTCCTTCTTTCCTTCCGCGCACCATCTTCTTTCCTTCTCTCCGTCCATGCGCCGTCCACTCCTATATCCATCGGCTCTCTGTTCTCCACTAATTCACTCACTGCCTGCTCCCCTGGTCATCTCGCGCTCATCCGTCCATCCGTCCGCCACTGTGCACACATGTGCACACCCCACTCACACTGTGCACACCACACATAGCACGCACCTACCAGCACATCATCCCTACTTACTCCCCACCCACCCACACCTGTCCTCCCTCCCTCCCTCAGTGTGGCACCCAGGATCCGGGCACAGATGAGCCACAGCCTAGATCCTCCTGTAGTTCACAGTCCTGCAGTAGGGACAGTGCACAGAGGTCCTGTGCCCTGTGCCGAGGGGAGGTAGCTACTGTAGGAGCTCCCTGCGCGCTCTGAGGGCGCCTGCCTCTCTGGCTGCGTGGAGCTTCACAGGTCCTCTGGTGGGGCAGCTCCAGGTGGGGCCAGCAAGAGCCAGGTGCCCCAGAAGGGGGCCTCCTTCTGGAGGACGGACTGCCCCGCTCTCACGTTTCCGGTCCCCAGCTTTCCCCCGGCTTCTCTTTTCTTGGCCCCGTCTTTCTCCCCTGGCTCCCTCCTGGAGAAGTGTCTTGAACAGACATGGGCGGTGTGGGAGGCATCTTTGTCCTCGGCTCAGTCTGCACAGCCGGCCATGCATACTGCTCCAGATACTGAGTGGTGCAGTGAGGGGTGGTCTGCAGGGTGTGCAGCGTGTGTGGCAGGATGTACAACACGACAGTGGCAAGTCTGGTGGCTACAGTGCGGCTGTCTATGGGTGACCTCTGGCAGCTGTGTCCTCATTAGTGAATTCAAGCCCGTGGAGCTCAGTGAGGGGCCACCTCTGCCGCAGGGGTGCAGAGAGGGCGCTGCTCCTGGGAGGGAGAGAGGAGCTGCAGCACACTTGGGGCTCCCTTTGGCACATCCTCCTCTCCTCCCAGAAGCAGGGGCAGAGGGTGTGCTTAGGCTCTGCCAGCTGCTGGGGTGTCAGCTCAGGAGAGGGGTTCCTCCTGTGACTTTGCCTCAGAGTGAGTCTGTGTGTGTGTGTGTGTGTATGTACATATGCATGTATATGTGTGCATGTGCTATCCATGGTATACATCATGGGTATCTATGTACTGTGCATGGTGTATGGCTGCTATCTAGATGTTCCTCCAGAGCCTCATGCTCATAGGTGGGGTCTGTTGGAGCTGGTCAGTTCTAGGGTGCATGGTACCATGATTAAGGATGTGTGATACTAAATTAGTCCACTGACTGGAATTAGCATAGTTCTGGGTGGCACCACATGAATGGCTGGCATCTGGATGGGATGCAGGTGAAGGCAGACTGCTGCTTTGCTGCCTTCCGCCTGTCCTGCTATTGACTGTGTCTCCTCCATCAGGCCCTCAGCCATGCCACTCTGCTGTGGAGCTGGCCGACTATGGACTCAAACTTATGCAAGCTGTGAGCTGAAATAAACCCCTCCTTCTCTGCCTTTGGGTGTCTGTATTTTGTCTCAGTAATGCAGAAGTCAGCTATGGCTTATGGTGTGTGTCTGTATGTATGCATGGTGTGTGTGTATGTGCACATATACACTGCACACACCTGCAGGTCATGGATGGGCAGATAGAGGCCCAGTGGGCCTATGCAGGGGCAACTAGTGTCTAGCTCAGCATCTTGCAGGCACCCCTCTTCTTGGCCTACCCTCTCCCTCCTCCTGCTCCTCTTGCCTCTGCTAGTGCCCAGTCTGCCCACCTGCCCACCACATGTAGTGATGCCCTCCTCAGTTGACCTGGCCTGTGGAGTTCCAGAGCTTGAGAGTAGTCGTAGGAGGACCTGCTGTGGGAGGGTCCCGACTCCAGGGTCCCTGGCTGAATTCTTGCTCTCACACACACTGTCACGATGTGTGCTGTCCCACATACCTTCTCCATCAGAGCCAATTTTAAACTCTAGCAAAGGACCCTGTCTCTCCTAGGCAGGGACTGCCTGGCTCACGTGGATGGTTTCTTAGTGGATCTTTCTATTACTCTGCCAACAGCTCAGGCTCCTAGGCCTTCTTGTCCCAAAGGAGGGTAGGGCACGTGGCCAGGGCTGGGGCCAGGATGCCAGTGCCCTTGGTGTGCCCTCTTGACCTGCAGCCACCAACCTCTCCCCTGCAGAAGGGGAGCTTCAGGCAGACTGCAGACAGCAGGCACAGTAGAGTCCTCATCTGAATACGGCTCTGCCCAGCCACTATAAATATTCGCAATTCTCAGCCCAAGGACTGCTTCCCTTGGTGTTATACCCTTTAAAAACCACTCGAGAAATCAACCATTAAGATGAAAATGTGCTGAGCTTGCCCTGGCCAGCTGCCTTCACCAGCACTGAGACTGGAGAAGTGCAGGTAGCGGGCAGAAGCTCTGGGTCTTCACCTGTGACTTCCCGGGGGCCCTGCCGAGTCCCACACACCTGGCTCCAGCTCCCTCCGTCCACACCCAGAGAGCTGGCTGCAGAGCTGCAGGCAGAACGCGTTGATGCGATGTGTCCTCTGATGGGTCCTCCTCTGCGTCTGGCTCCATTTGCTCCTTCAGTAACATTCCTGGGGAATCTGTGTCCTGGGGACCCCACATTGTCCTCCTCCTGGTTCCTGACATCCGACAGTGCACAGCCTGGCACTCCAGGCAGAAGGTGACCATGCACAGTGACAGGTAACAGGTGACAGGTGACAGGCTGGGCTGTAGTCTGGCTTGGTGGGGTGGGATGGTCCCGCGGGCACTTTAATAGGGCTTAGGAGGAGCCCGGGAGCCATGGGTGTCATTCTGCGTGAGTGGCTGCGTGGTGGAGCTGCACCCTGTGCCTCCCCAGGTGGGATCAGAACGTCCAGGGTCCGTGCCGGTGTGGCGAAGGTGTGGCGTCCTTGGGGAGAATGGGCCATGTCTTCCCAGCTTGTGTGCACCCCACACCCCATGGGGCCCCATCTCAGGAGACCCTGGCCCAGCACTGGCAGCTGGGGGTCCTGGGGCAAGGCGGGGCCACAGCACCTGTGACTGTGCTTCCTCGGGACCCCCTTCCTTCGTGTTGGAGCTCTGGGGTCATCTTTCCTCAGGGCAGCTGTGCAGGAGAGAGGGCAGCGCCCTTCCTTCTCCTCGCCCCTGCAGTGCTTTGGGGCCAGAACCCAGCTTGGCACACGTGCTAAGTAAGCTGTACCCTGAGCTACACCCCAGCCCGGAAGCTTTCTCACAAGGAGGTGAAGAAAGGGGGGGTCTGGGGAGAAGTCACACTCTTGTAAGGCTCTGCGGGGTAGGAGCCGACACTGGGCCCACTCTTCGGGCCTGCTGTGTGGACTTCCGTAGCTGAGATGATGCAGAGTAGGTGTGCGGGTCTGTGTGTGCTGTGAGCACTGGGGGTACGGAGGGTAAGGTTCTGAGTCAGGAGGAGGCAGGCAGAGGTGACCTCGAGAACAGGCCCTGGGAACATATGCATGAGATTTTCCTTTGCAGTGACTTGGGACATTGTCTGTCAGCGACTGTTCTCTGGTCTTCACTTGCCCTTCATCCTCATCTGCTGGGTTTCAGTCTGTATCTGCTGGTGTTTGCTCCTCCTCTGCGGGTTCTTGGTCTGCATTTGTCGGTTCCTAGTCTTCACCTGCCGGTCCCTGGGGTTTACCTGCTGTTTCCTGATCTTCACGGGCCGGTCCCTGGTCTCATCTGCTGGTGTCTGATCTTTACCTGTGGTGTTCACCTTCTGCCATTCTTTACCTTGGTGTTTACTTTTGCTGTCTGGTTTAACCTGCTGGCTTTTGTTCTTCTTCTGTGTCACTTGGGTCTGTGGAATTTGGAGTTGGATGGCCTTGAGTTGGAACTCAGGCTCTCTTGCTCTTCTGCGTGACTTTGCTTCTCTTTGCCTCATTGTCCTCTCCTGAAAAGTAACGACAGTGATTTTCACTGGAAGGGAGCGAAGCAAAGACTCCCGGGCCTGTTACGCTCACACGTCACCATGCCCCTGTGGGTGATACTGCGTGCCACCCAGCAGCTTCTTGTCGAGCAGCCCAAACCTGCCAAGTCTGCCCTCTTCTCCTGCAGGGCCGAGGGGGCTGGGCTGTGCTGCTTGTGGGGGTGATAGTTCCCAGGGTAGGAAGACAGTGCTGCTTCAGGCCACAGAGTCCTATTCCATGCCCCCAGAACCAGCCAGGATCCTTTGCCAAATCCTAGCCAGCCCTGGTGGCCCGTGCAGAGCGGCTGGGTGGCACACAGGACCATGCGTGTGCAGTGGTGGCATCCAGCCTCCATCCCTGCATTTCCTGTCCCTCTTCTGACAGGGGCCATTGTGTCCTCCCCACCCTCGTCCCTCTGTCGCTCTCCAGCTGGGGAAGGTGTCCACAGCCAGGGCAGGGCTAGAGCTGGGCCAGGTCAGCCTTGGTGCCGGCCGCACAGCGTGGATGGGCCCTGAGGGGATGCCTGTGGCTCCTCAGGGCTCCTGCTGGCTCGGCTCTCACTGTGTCTCCAGACAAGGCTGCTGTGGGAGTGTCTAGGTCACTTCCCGGCTGGCGGCAGCTCATGTAGCACCCGATGGGGCAAGGAAGGTGGCCTTGCTGTGCCTCTGCCTGGTGACAGTGCTGTTGTGGGTGTGTGCCTGGGGCCTCTATCTCCTGCCCAGCTGTGGCCCTTGAGCTATGGTGATGGGGAAGGGACACCTGTGCCCCTCAAGCTGGCCTCTGGGGAGGGACCCAGGCAGTGCCAAGATGCTCACCCAACCCGGGGTGTCTGGCTACAGCCCTGTTGGGCTGATTCTCTGTCCCCTCAGAGCTTGGCAGTGACCAGTCTTGGTGAAAGCTACGCACTCAGGGTCACCTCTGCCAGGGCACCGTCTCCCAGAGGTCTCTGTCACCGCTGGGAGGCACATGGCCCTGCCTTCCCTCCGCCCAGACCCTGTCCCCCATGGCCCCATCCCAGGCTGCAGACTGCCAAGGCTCTCTGGGCTCCCGGAGGCCCCTATGGGACACATATTAATTCACTTCACGCCCCTTTCCCTCCTCCCTCCCCTGCCTGTTGTCTGTTTTTTATTTTGCTCTTTATTTACACTTTGGCTTTCTCTTCTGTGAGAGGCAGGGCAGCATTTGAGCTTGGGTGTCAGATTTATGGCACTGAACGTTGAGTTCTAGTCTTGCCCTGACACGGGGAGGATGATGCCCAGAGCAGCCCCCACGCTGTCGCCGCCTCTGATCGGTGGTGCCTTTGACTCCCGAGAGGCCCGAGGCCCGGAGGGAGCCGGAGTTGCCCCAGCCTGCCTGGCACTCTGCTGCTCTCAGTGCAGGCCGAGCCTGCCGTCTGCTCGGAGCCCCAGGCTCCCTCCCGGCTGCCCCTGGACATGAACAGAAAGGCTCTCAGCTGAGCCGGAAGCCGTGATGGCGACGTGCTCTCCTCTGCCGTGGACCGTGGCAGCTGTGGCCGCCACCTGCCTCCTTGTGCACGTTCCCTACTACAGACGCATGAAGCCACTGGACTGTGCCGGGTCCCACCAGCCATTAGCCTGCACTGTCCTTTTCCTCTGCTGCCACTGCCCCTGGCCCGGCCCCTCCAGGACCCTCTGGGCACATCAGCCGGGCCTGGGCTGAGTCTGGGCACACAGTGGGTCCTCTGGAGCTGTGTGTGGGCCTGGGCAGGGGCAGTTTGGCTTCCTACCAGGGAGGAAGTGCTCCTGTGACCAGGGAGGTGTTGGTGGTAAAGCCCAACCTCCTGCACCAGGGGAGGCTCCCACACCTCTTAAGCCCTTCTCTGCCTTGTGAATTTCGTGGTATTGTTTTTCCATTTTCCCCAAGCATCTGCTACTGTGAAAATTCTCATTATCACTGGCACAGCTCCTATCCTCCCTGGGGGCAGCAGGAGGCCTCTGCCTTCTCTCCCCATCTGCTCCGTGGCACCTGGGGGCTGAGGTGGGCACAGTCCCTGGGCAGCTGGGCTCCTTCTCAGAGGCCTTTGCTGCTGCTGAGCCACCCCTGAGCCCGAGTCATGAAGGCCCTGCCCTGGCTGCATCCCGAGCACTGGGTTGGGCAGGGAAGGCTGGCTGGATCCCGCCTGCACCTTGCCACGGGCTCTCTGTCTGGAGAGGTGCTTGCTCCCCAGGGTGCTGTGGCAGATGCTCTGAACCTTCTCTGTGAGAAGCAGTGTCACCGTGATGGCTCTTGATACTGCAGGGAGTATCCACCTAGAAGCAGCAGCAGGTGGGAGCTAGGCTGGGTGTCAGCCCAGCCCTCACCTGCGGCACAACACCTGGGTGTCCCCTAGGGCCGGCATGTGAGAACGCTGCACCCTGTTGGCGCTCAGCGGGCCCCTGCTCTCCTGGAGCTTGGGCCCCCTGTATGTACCTCTGTTTCTCGGGTCATGATGTGAGCAATTTGTTGTGCCACATGCTTCCTGCTATTGGCATTCGGTGGCCGCCTCAGAAGCCCAGGGCAGTGGGCTGACCCAGTCTCGGAGAGGAACCTCCAGAGCCTTCTCTCTTTCCGTGTTCCTTGGCACGGGTATTTCAGTGCGGTACCGTGACACTGATTCACACACACTGAGTGACCTTTCCTTCCTACCCCTATGTGGCTGGGTCTGTATTTTTCATTTCTTTTGGTTTTTTGAGACAGAGACTTGCTGTGTAGTCAGGTTGTCCTTGCACTCGTGATCCTCCTGCCTCAGCCTCCTGAGTGCTGAGATGAAAGGTATGTGCCACGATGTCTGCCTTGAGTCTCTCAAAGCAGGCTGCCCTCCAAGAAGGCTACGTACTGGCATGAGAAAGTAACCGTTTTGGAGCTCTTAGAAAATACTAACCCTTACCTGCTTCTCCTGGCAGCCCAGGGTGTGAGGGCTGTCCCTGCCTTCTGACGGGGAGGGCCCGAGGCTGAGGGCAGCTCTGTGCCTCTGTGAGGGTGCACAGCTGCCTGCCCTGGGTCATACCCTCAGCTTCTTGGTCAGAGGAGCTCAGACCTTGATCCCAGGTTCCCTGTGGTGTAGGCCAAGCACTCCCTTGGGCCTCTGCCCTGTCCCTCTGTTGGAGAGGGGTAGCAGCGCCCCCGGGAACCGCGGCCCCAGCAGGCAGACTGGGCAGCCCTGGCGTGTGGCTGGTGGCAGTCTGTGACTCAACTCCCTTGTCTTCTGTGCTGTCCGGGGGACCAGGGGCCATGTCCTTGTGTCCCACTGGAGGGGTGGCCACCGCCCTTGCCTCCTCATTCTCTTTAGGCTGGAGCACCTGTGTGTTACCTGGCTTTGCCAGGTGGATGTGGCTGCACAGGGTGTCCTGTGTCACTTTGTGTCCACATCCTGGGCACTGCTGGGTCCCCAGAGCCAGAACTTGTGCCTGGGTGTCTGTCCCCATCCTCTCTGAGCTGTGTCTGTCCCCAGGTCCAGAGTTGACTTGTCTCGTCTCTCCGTCTGCCAGTTCCTGGCTGGTGCTGCTGCTCCCAGGATCCTGCCCTGCACAGTGCTTCCTCCTCCCTGGCCCCCTGGGCCCCGGCCTTGTGTTGAAGACTGGATTCTGGGCCAGCTCCAGGGGTCTCAAGTCCAGGCTGTCCCTCCTGTCATGCTACTGGGGCTCCTTGTCCTCGGGCAGTGAAGCTCTCATTCCCTCAATCACACCTACGCCATTGATTCTCTGGGTTTCAAGGTCACCTTGTAGCAGCGATATTTCAAGTAATTTCCTTGGTCTGCACAAGTCTGTGGTTTGACAAATTCATCCTGTAGGTTTTGAGGGATCACTAGGAGTTCAAAAGGCTAAAGAGACGAGAAAGGAGAGTGTTTTAGGGAAAGGGGGCCAGCGCCCGGACAGGGGGCATCAGGCATGAAGGAGCATGTGAATGGCATGGGCACAGAGCAGGGGAGCTCTGTGGTAGCTCAGTGGGGCTCCAGAGCAGGGGAGGCTTGGCGGAGTTCTCACCTGCTGGTCACCGCAGGGGTGTGTCTCTTGTGTACTCTGAATGCTGTGCCAGGGCTGGAACAAGGACATCTGGGGCAGGGCACCCAGGGACGGTGGCTGGCGGGTGTAGGTCCTGGAGCAGGGCGAGGAGGTGAGCTCTCGGGGTGATGAGGAGTCTGGTGGGCACTCTGGGCGCTTTAGAGGATCTCTAGTCGCTGGGCTGCGCACGGCCCGGGACTGGCTGCCTGGCTTTGGGGAGTCCCAGCCGGGGGCGGTGAAGGTCATGAAGGCAGAGCTGGAGAGCCAGAAATAGTGAGCGCGACTCTACCCAGAGCTGCTGGGCTCCCATCCCATGGGCAGGAACCAGGTTTGATCCAATAGTGGGCACAGGATGAGGCCCTGCTGTGCCACCTGCGCCGGTGTTGCCGGCAGGTCTGCTCTGCACCCTGCCTGCCCGCACACACCTGCCCCCACCTCAGTCCCTCCTCCTGGGGCCCTTTGGGCCCACTGAGCTTGAGGCCAGAGGGGTCTGGGGACACCCAGCTGCAGGGGTTTACTTGGCCAGATGTCAGTTGGTACTGCAGGCAGGCCCGGCCTGGGGCCAGCTGCCTCCTACTGCCCATCTCTCTGTAATGAGGGCATCCTTGGCTTTAGGAAACATCCTCTCACCTGGCCAGGCGTGGTAGGACACACCCGTAATCCCAGAACTCTGGGAGTCTGGGAGGCCGAGGCGGGTGGGTCACAGGTTTGAGGTCAGCCTGAGTAGCTTCGTGAGACTCTGTCTCAGAGTAAAAGGAATAAAAAGGGCAGGTATGGAGCTTGGTGCAGACCCTTGGGTTCAGCCCTCAGGACCAAACCGATAAGCAAACACTTCGCTCTCCCCCAAGTTGCAGGACCTGGCTTTTCCTTCAGAGGCTGTAAACGTAGGGCATGGTGAGCCTGAAAGGCCCGCGTCTCCCATGAGACTGCCATGGCAGCACTCCTCTTCTCTGGCCCTCGGGGTGTCAGGCAGGAGGATGTGGGGTCAGGGCCGGAGCCCACTCCGCTGAGGCTGCTGCGCATGGCCGGGGTGATCTGCAGCCCACATGGCCTGGAAGGTAGGGTGACAGAGGTTCTCTGGGGGCAGTGGTTGCCCCTGAAGCACAGAGGAGGGTGGGGTGGGCAGGAGCTTGTGGCAGGTCCTTTGTGCTCCTTGGGGCCCTGTGTTTCTGTGCGGCTCACTTGGGGACGGGGCCCTGGTTGGGGTGTATGTTACTCCAAGGACAGTGGGACGTGAGTGGTTTGGAGCAGAGGCAGCTGGGCTGGGGGTGCGGGGGAGATCGCATGCCGGTCAGGGCAGGGTAGATGTGGGGTCCTGGCGGGCCCCTGGCCCGCCTTTGGACCAGGGCGGAGGTGGCGGAAAGGCGACACATTCCAGCCACGCCTGGAGGGAAGACGTCTCGGATGCTCAGGGGGGAAAACAGCTCAGGGCCAGGTGTGTGGAGCAGGTGACCCAGGAGCTGGGTGCTGGCACCTCGAGGAGCGGGTGGGCGGTCTGACAGAGTTGAGAGTCCGGCAGTAGCTGTGGAAGCTCAGTGGGGCTCCAGAGTCTAACACAGGAGGCAGGTGTGCAGGGAGGCTGGGGCTGCTCAGAGGAGAGTCCAGGGGTCTCTGGAGCTGAGGAGCAGGGCCAAACCTCAGTCTCAGGAGAGCAGCTCTGGTGTGCAGCCCTCAGAATGCCGAGTGTGGGTCACCTTGAAGACCTTGAGGCAGGACACAGAGGTATGGTGAAGACGGCTTCTGGGCCGATGAAGGGCAAAGAAAGGTCGTCCCTGAACTTGGGGCAGGAGCCTGAGGCTGGAGTAGCATGGGAGGGCATGACAGTGAGGGCTGGAGTGGGCACAGTGGAGACTGGTGGCTGTACCCAGGCTGGGCCCCGGGCACTGCTGTCCATCACTGGCTTCTGTGGTACTGCAGGGGCCAACCCAGGTCTGGATTTCACCAGCTCAGGACCTAGAGAGGCAGGTCAGGGAGCTGCAGGAAAGTGATGGGGTGCTCAGTGGACGCCCAGGGGAGCAGGAGGGGGTCTGGGGGCTCCCGGAAGCTGGGGAGCTGGCCAAGGCTGAGCAAAGCCAGTGGGGACAGGTTGCTTGTCCAGCAGGAAGGTGCCCCATGGAGAGTGTGGGATGGGTCCTCGGGCCCCAGGGCCAGAGCCCAGACGGCCTTCACCAGCCTGGCCCCCCGTCCCATGGTCTTGTTTACCCTCTCCATGTCTTAATAAAAGATGAAAAATATTTATTCTCCATAGATCAATAATTTACTGTGAGCTATGACAATACTAAATTTGGTCAATTATTCATTGGCTATAAAGTATTTATAAATGCTACCTTAATTTAAAGACTAGCCATTAGAATTCAAATATTCATAAAACTGCTGCCAGTTTAAAGGAGGACGGGAAGGCGCAGGTAACAAGGGCAGCTGGGGGCGCAGGTGCTGGCACGCGCCAGGATGATGGGGACATGAGTTGGCCCCTGGCTCGGCTGTGGGAGTGGCACAGAAGACCCGGCCCACCCCACTGCTGCCTGCAGACGGGTCAGTGTCATGCAGAAGTGAAGCTGCCTTACCAGCTGCTTCTGCCCTGGGTTCAGACTTGGGCAGTCTTGTCTGCTCCATCCTAAGAACCTGGGACCCAGGGGATAGTTAACACACGGAGGGGGCTTGTGTCCCAGATCTGCAGGGAAATCCTATTATTTATTTATTTATTCTTTTTGAGACAAGGTCCAGTGTGTACTTCAGGCTGACCTGGAGTTCACTGTGTAGCCAAGTGATCCCCCTGCCTCAGCCTCCCTGAAAGTGCTGGCATTACTCTGCCCGGGTTGCATGGAGGATCTTGTCTTCTCAGGTCAGGTTTGCCAGGGGAGCAGGTGTGGCTGCACATGGAGAGCCGTGGCTGGGCAGCATCCTCAGCAAATGCGGCTCCAGTGGTGCCCTCTGGCGTGAGCCTCTGGGGCATTGCGACCCTGGCCCTGGCCTGGGAGTTCTCCAGATCTCGGCCCTGCGAAATCTGTCCCTGGTATAGCCCCATCCAAGGCCAGGCCCATGAGCAGCCTGTCTCCTCTCTCCCCCTGGCATGCTGCTGACAGACTTGGAGACCAGTGTGGTGACCTCCACTTTCCAGGGGTAGAGCTTGGCCGGGGGCTTGAGGCGCGCTGTACAGATCATCTTTGCTGCCTCATTTCCCTGCCAGCGAGCCATGCACAGAGCCCCTCTCCATCCGCCAAGTGAGCCGGAGGGACCAGCTTCATGACCCTGTAATACTGGAGGCAAGGAGGGTAGCAAAGCTGTTCTGACCTAGAGAGTGGAGGAAATTCTTCTGAGCCCCAGGCAGGACAGCCCTGACCTGGGCTCCTGTGAGCCACGCAGTGCACATAGCTGTGCGGGTACAGAGCATTCCCGGAGCTTGGACCACACCACTGTGTCCCAGGGCACTGGGCTGTGGGCTTTGATCGGGGAGAGAGAGAGAGACAGAGAGACAGAGACAGAGACAGAGACAGAGGGGAAAGAGAGGGCAAGGGGTCAAGGCCTGCCCCTTGCCCAGTTGCCCATGCGGCCCGGACTGAGCCCTCTTGACACAACGAGGGCATGAGTTGTGTAACGTCCCCTCTCACTCAGCTTTGATTAAGCTAATAGCTGACTTGGCTTTGAGCTGGTGTATTTTGATCTTATTATTTTTATGTTAGAAGCTTCCAAATAATCATCATTTCCACAGTGCCCCAATTAGCAGCCCATTCACAGTGGATTGAAAATTGACTCGCTTTGGGCTCTCCATTAGTGCCCGCCTGGGAGAGGCCTGCAGCCCAGTCGCCCACCCCGTCACAGGGGAGGCCAGGCACTGTGGTGCTGCAGGTGGCCGAGCCGGGGAGGGCCGGATGTGCTCATGCACGTGGACGGTAGCGAATCCTGCTCGTGGCCCAGGTGTGACGTGGTGGGGATGTTGAGGATACAGGGAGGCCCAAAGAGAGGGTTGCCAATGTGTCTGCCTGGAGCCACTGTGCCCAGCCTGGCATGGGCACGTGCCATCCATGTGCTAAGCCAGGGTGCCAGTGCTCTGCTGAGTGGAGATTCTCCTTCCTGCTGATAGAATACAGAGTCTCAGAGATGAGATGTCTATGGCTGCTGACTGTGAGAGCGAAGCTGGCTGAGTGTGGTGGCACGTACCTGTTATTCTAGCACTTGGGAGGCTGAGGCAGGAGGATTGCCAGGAGTTGAAGCCTGGGCTACAGAGTGTGTTCAGGGCCAGGCTGGATGACACAGCAGGACTCTGTTTCATCCACAAGGAAAAATAAAAGCCAAGTCAGAACTTGGGTCCCTGAGATTCTGATTCTCTTTTTGTCACCCAAGAGCTGGCAGCTGCCCCCCGGGGCCTTTGTGCTCTGCCCCACTCATTCCCTTCCCTCTGCTGTACGGAGGCCTTCCTTTGGGACTCCCATGCCAGTGACACACAAGGGCACCCCCCGCTTAACCACAGAGCACCCTGTTCTTCTGCACAGACCTTGAGGTTCCTGGGTGCATCCTGGTGCCCAAGGCAGGGACTGATGTGTGTGGCTGGTGTGCTTGGACTATAGGAAGCACAACAGCGTACTGTGGTAGGTATTGAGGCTCAGGGCCTGGTGGCCATGAAGGGGATCCAGCTTGTGGTTGTTGTGAGGTGATAACTGGGGGTGACAAGAGCCTGGGTGCTGGCCAGCTGCAGCGGCAGCCCTATGGCCTTGTGACCTGGCGTCTTTCCCTCTCTCCAGCCAAAGGTTGCGATTCCTGCATGCCTGGTGGTGTTCGGTTTATTTTATGAGATTGCTTTTAAAGATCACACAGGCAGCATCTCAGCATTAAAGAGGTTGTGGACAAAAGGAGAAAGAACAATGCGTTCATCATCGCAGTGCCTTGGCTTTTAGCGCCTTTTTTTGCCTTTTCCTAAGTGCTCCTCCTGTCTGGCTGCAATCAGCGTGAGCGGATCATCCAGCGTCCTGGAGTTTCCACCGATTACTTCCCAAAGTGCTTCCTGCATCTGTGACGTCCTGAGAACACAGGGCAGTAGCTTGTCCTGGACAGCTGCTCTGGCCAGTGCTGTCCCTTGATGGTTGTGTGGCCTTGTGTGTCATTGTCTGGGAAAGAGAGGCCCTGACCCTTTCTCTGCGCTGAGCGGAGAGGAAAGTCTACTCCAGGTGCCCTGCTCCCCCAGAGCTCGCCTGCTACCCATCATTCCTAACGGAATTACCTATTCATGTCATGAAATTTTGGCAAAGTATGAAAGGAAGGAAAACTACTTCTAGACTTCTAAATTGCAGTTGCTTTTCAGATTTTGCATTATTCTCTTCTGGTCTTTCATATGTGTTGAGTTTTATTTAATTGGTGTCATAAAATGCATATAAATTTGTAGTATTTTTGCAGGCTTTTTTTATGGTGAGCACTTTTCTGTGGAATTGTGGGGGCTGCGCGAGGGGTTTTAGAGCTGCACGAGATGCTGCAGAGGGGCTCCGTCACTGCCACTCAGCACTCACTTGTACCTTCCAGGTTGTCAGTGGCGTCATCCGTGTGGTCTTGGACGCAGCGCTATCCCTGTGGTCCAGATGGGTGTTCTGAGAGGAGCTCTTGGCCGGGGCCGTAGCAAGGTCAGGCCCGTGGCGCCTTGCTCGGGTCTCTACTGACTGCTGTGTGCGGAGCACCAGTCCGTTGGTGGAGGATGTGGTCGCGATGGGCACTTGTCCCCTGGAGCTTCATCTCCGGCAGAAGGGCTGGGTGTATGCCGTGGCGGGGTGTGAGGGGACCAGGGATGGGCACCAAATCATCCTGGGGAAGCAGAGGCTGAGCCTGAAGGCACGAGTGAGTGCAGAGGGCAGAGAGGTGAGCTAGAGACACGTGCAGTGGTGGTTGGTTGGAGTCAGGCAGACGAAGCTGTCTCTGGGAATGTGAGGCCACAGGTGTGGGCACCTGCAGGATGCCCTAAGGGGGTGGGTGGCACCCTCAAGCTCTTAGGAGTGGCGGAGGGCTGGAAAGGCATGTGGTGTGATGGGGCATCTGTGATGCTGAGTGGGGGGTTTCAGAGCACGGGGCAGCTGAGCATCCTGAGGGACCTCTAGAGCCCTCGCTGGGCCACTGTTAGGCCTTGGCATTGGAGGCTGGGGGTAATGCTCTGGTGGGGCCCATGTGCAGGAGCCTCCTCTCCCCAACCTCCCTCAGTGGCCCCGCTTTTCCTTGTGGGTTCCCTTGTCTGGCCCAGCTCCATCTGTGGCATTATGGAAATCCAGGTGCCCCGTCTGCGGCACTGCGGGAGCTCAGATGCCCTGTCTGTGGCACTGCGGAAGCCCAGATGCCCTGTCTGTGGCACTGCGGAAGCACAGGTGCCTTGGCCACCACACAGGCAGTGCCCTGGCCTCTCACAGCGCCTCTGGGCCGCAGCTTTTTCCCATATTCCCATTGCTCACAGCATGCTCATAAGGAATGTTTGCTTCAGAACTGGCTCAGGGCTGTGCTGGAGAGCTGCTGCTCTTTGGTCTGCAGAAGGTGAGTGTGTGACCACGGAGGTACCTCATGAGGCTTTGGGGGACTTTTTTTTTTTCCTGGTTTTTTTAAAATTAAAATCTTCATTGGTACATTACATATACACATCATGATTGCACTCAACAATGAGAATTTGTACCAGTATATGACACAACTTGGGGTGACTTCTGAAGCTGAGCCCCGATCGTGTCAGCCCCAGAGGGACACTGGAGCTCTGTCATGCTGCCCTGGTCCTCTGCACCTGCGGTAAGTGCCGGAGTCTCGGCTTGTCTTCCTCTGTCATGGCCAGTGGGCTCTGCTTCCTGGGCTCCTGAGTTTGGCCAGAAGATCTGGGCCTCTTTTATTCTTGCCCACCCTGGGCCCTCTGGGTAAGTACGTGTCTCCTGCCCTCTGATGTCACCGGTCCTTTCCGTCAGTGTGCACAGTGTATTGTCAGCCTGGGGCCTGGCTGTGGCGATGCACAGACCCACGATGTGGCTTCTGGCTCCCCCCGGTGTCTGTTCCCCATAGGGTAGCTCACTGAGCACTGCTGGGTGAGTCAGGCAGCTTTGGAAGGATCCCTGCTCTGCCATCCTTTGAGTTGCCTGCACATGCGATCTTGCCCCTCCAGCCTCCATTTCCCCATTTGATAAATGGATAGAAGGATGCCTGGCTGAGCTGCTGGGTCTGCTGTGTGAGCCATTAGCCTGACTCAGAATGGGCTCTGGGGCCCATGAGGGAGGCACATGTTTTAGGAACCACAGGCCTGAACTGCCTGGCATGGATCATGTGTTCCAAGGCCTATGCTGCACTGCCTGGTGCTGACCCCTCCCGTCTCTCTTCTTTCTAGCCTGTGACCTCATGACCCAGGGAATCCTGGCCCTGGTCACCTCCACCAGCTGCGCGTCCGCCAACGCCCTGCAGTCCCTCACAGACGCCATGCACATCCCACACCTCTTTGTGCAGCGCAACCCGGGGGGCTCTCCGCGCACTGCCTGCCACCTGAACCCCAGCCCCGATGGCGAGGCCTACACGCTGGCTTCCAGACCGCCCGTCCGCCTCAACGACGTCATGCTCAGACTGGTGACCGAGCTGCGCTGGCAGAAGTTCATCATGTTCTACGACAGCGAGTATGGTGAGTGGGGGCCCCTGCAGGGTTCGGGTGCAGGAGGATGCAGGCCTGAGGCTTCACCTGCGGTGGCTCAAGCTTGGAGGCCTGAGCCGAGCGGGTCTGGTGCTGCGCTTCGTACATCAGGAAGAGCTGCAAGCAGATCCGTAGATGGGCACCAACGTTGCCTAGCAACGCACCTTATCATGACAGCTGAAGTTTGAATCGTCTTAGAATGTTCAATGAAATATTAATAAATTGCCGGCAGGAATGGGAAGGTTTGCTTGTGGGCGGCCGTGGTGGTGCCGCCGCCGCGTAGGGCTCCTGATGGCTTCTCCTCTGACCATGCTCTGTGCTGGCCGGTGGCCTGGCTGCTGTCTGCCTCGTCTCCCCCAGCTTTGAGGCCTCAGGCTGGGGGAAAGGGCCAGGGTTGGGGCCCCAAGTGTCACAGGGCCGGCCTGGGAATGCCTGCCTGGCTAGACAGGGCATCTTTGAAGGCCTCTCCTGTGGAAAAAAAAGATAATTTGCTTTAGGAAGCGTGCTTTGGGGAAATGGCTTTGTGCTTTGAGTATGGCTGCTCTGTATAAATAGTCAGTCTGTCTTGATATCAAATAGTCTCCACATTTTGCCTGTTAAAATTACAGGAATTACAGAGATTCACATGCAGTTATGAGAAATCATGCAGAAACACCTGTGCACCTTTTACCAGGTTCCCCGAGAGGAATACCAGGTGTAACTTTGGTATGGGGTCGCCACCGGGTTTGATGTGGGCCTGTCCTGTTGTTCTGTTCCTCCTTCCCCTCTTCATGTGCACCGTGTGTGATTTTACATCTGTGTGGTTTTACACATGTGCAGACTCGTGTGAGCCCAGTCGGGGTAACAAGTTCTCTCTGGGGTCCCTGGGCTAGCCTGGAGTAGCCATGGCCACACCTGGGTATTCAAGGCTGAGGGGCCTGGTGAGGGTTGGCAGTCCCATTGCTACAGCCAGGATGGAATGGGGTGAACTCTTAAAAGTCTCTTGGTGAAATAATTCCTTTGCCAAGAATGTAACTAAAAAAGGAAATCAGCATATGTTTGCATTTGCCTAAATACTGCGCTTCCCTGAGACTGAGATGCTGTCCTCCGCTCTTGAACAAATATGCTGCTTGGCGCCTTCCAGGAAGAATTGAAAGAGCAAACAGTGACTGTGCTGAAATAAAGATGAGGTGGTGCCGGGGACAAGGGTGGCCCGAGGCTCTGGGGACTCCGCTGGACTCTGTCCAGGACTTGGCCTCACTCTCACCCACATGCCCCAGTCTTGGGTGACACAGGGCGTCTGCAGGGCCAGCCTCTCCCCTCACTGCAGTGTGCCCAGGCTGTGGCCTATGGCCGGCACTGGGGTCCCCTCTGGTCCCGCGTGTGTGGCCCTTCCCACCTGCCTCCTGAGTTCCTTGTTGCCCTTCTGCCCTTGCCTGCAGTTTGGTTTCCCAGGGCTGGCAGGGGCTCAGCTCTGCAGCCTGCTGGCCCTGTCTGGGTTCTGTGATTTCTGCTGACTGCAGGGCACCGGCAGCATTTGCCCAAACTCTTTTCTCTTATTGCCCCTTATAGGCACCTGGCTCAGGAAACAAGTCCCTGAGGGGAGACATCCAGCCTTCCCTGTCCTACAGAGCCGGCATCTGTGGTCAGCTCTGGCTGGTGGCATGGTGTCTGCGGCTCCTTAGCAAACTCACAGAGGGCATGAGTTTCCAGACAGTTCTCCCAGAAGACACAAGAGAGACAGGGAGAAAAATGAGGGCAAGACTGTGGGCACCGGGCAGCTTTTGTCTGGTGGAGCATGGCGGGTGTTGGGAGAGTTCCAGGATGTCCAGAAACTGCAGGGATCATCACGTGAGCTTCACAGCAAAAGGGAGCACTGGCTGCAGCCTGTCCTGTTTGTTGGTTTTGATCCAGAGGGTGGAGATGAGTGGGCACCTGGGTATAGCATGCAGAGCTGGAAATGGATGACCAGAGGCTGGCCGGCTGCACTGGAGCTGTCCAGGGTGCTGACCTCTTGGCTTTGGTTCTGTGAGGGCGGAGCTGTTGTACTGCCTGCCTTTGCTAACCCTGGTCACTGGTCTCCTGCGTTGACAGTGAGGCTTTAAAAAGTGCTTGAGCCAGCTGTTCCCTTTGTCCAACATGTGCTAGGCTGCTGAAGTCCATGTCCCCTTTGATGGGTCACCGTTGGAATGCTATGGGTAGAGTCACACTGTGAGGCAACTGGTGGCTGTGGGCTCCCTAGAATCAGCTCTGACCCCAGCCCTGCAACACTGCTTGCACAGAACCCAACTGAACAGCCACTTGAGTGTAAAGAGTATTGTATTCCTTGCGAAGTCAGACAGAAGTGGTTTGGGGTAGAGTGGCTTTTCTTGATGCTGATCTGTAAGGATCTTCTTATGTATTATTTCATTAAGGCCACCCAAAGCCCTCTGAGGTTTAGTGATTGATTTCTGCATTCTCTAAATGAAAAAGAAGAGGCTTAGGGAGATTCTTTTTGACTATAAAACTCATGCACTCATCCAGAGCATACTGTTCTATTTCTGCAGTTGGTGCCTTGCCAAGTAGCAGCTTCTGATCCTGTCCCAGCTAGGAAAACTGAAGATGAGAAGGAGGGAGGGAAGCTTACCATGGGCTTGGAATGCCCTGGATGAGTTATCGGGCACTTTAGTCTCCCCTTGGTGGGCTGAAGCTTGATTCTTCCTCCCATTAAACCTTGGAGGGTCTTGCCCAAATGGAACCCAGGACTAGACATTTGAGAACAGACACATGATCATGAGTTTGGGGCCAGCTTGGGCTACGTAGTGTTCTGCCTCAGAACACCAAAACCAAACGAACAAAAGAGCCAGAGACTGGAGCAGGAAAAGGTACTGGCCCCAAGCAGATTGGGCAGGGAGGTGTTGTCTTAGTCTCTTTTCCCATCATGGGGACAAAATTCCCAACACCTCCACCTTCAGGGAGGAGGAGTTTATTTGGACTTACATTTCAGTCATAGTCAGCCGGCTCCTGGGTAGAACCGTATGGCGGAGAAGAGCTAGAGCTGCTCACCCCATGGTAGGAAGCAGAGAGAGTAGGGCAGAGCTGGGGAGGGAGGTAAAGCCTTCCAGGCCACTCCTTCTGTGGCCTGCCTCTTCCAACCAACAGGTCAGCTCTAAGCCCCAATAATCCAGTTGTGTCCAACACACAAAGGCTATGTGTGAGGGTGCATTAGAGATCTTAGGCATAAAAGGTATGCTGTGATTTGGATGTCAAATGTGCCCTAGGGGTCCAGGCCCCAGGGTGTACTTTGGTGAGGTGCTGTGTCCTTTAAGAAGCAGGGCTTGGTGGAAGGCCTGAGGTCACTGGGACTGTGGCCCTGTGTGGGATCCTGGGACTTCATTTTCTCAGTCTTTCCATTTCCTGGCTTAAGATGTATGCAGTTTTTCCATCTTGCATTCCCACCATACTGCCGGAGGCGCAAAGCAGTGAGGCCACCTGATTTAGGTCCCAAACTGTGAACTATGAGCCCAAATAAACCTTCTCCTTTAGGAGTTAACTGCTGCAGGTATTTCATTAGAGCAATGAGTAGCCAACTGCTGCAAGGCAAGAGAGGAGTCTGTATGTATACAAACTATGTGTTTGTATAAAATGCGATATGCCACTCGGTAGAATTCCATGGAAAATACTTGTATGCTTGTTGTGACAGCAAAAGGAAAAATATGAGGGAAACTGACATTTAGGGTGGAAAAATCTGTAACAGCAAAATACCAAAAGTTTGGATCGAACAGAACAGAAAACTTTCTCTGTTGCCACTTGGAGTGCTGGGATATTTGCGTGTGTGTGTTGGGGGTGGGTGCTTATAGCTGTAGCCACAGTTTCTCTCTAGCAAATGCATTTGGATGAGGGTTGCAGTTGTGATGGGATCCTAGACATCGCTGACTCATTCATTCATCAGATATTCACTGAGTCCCTACCATGCACTGTGTGTTTTGCCAGGTACTCATTTTAGATCAAAAAAACATGAGGGTTGGGGTGACTTGGCTACAGTTTTATGGGCTGGAATTGGAAGGTAAGGTTCAGGCCTCTTTTCTTTAAGCATTTTAAGTATGACTGGCTCTCGTTGGCCTCTGGTCCAGCTTGTAGGCCTGTGATGGGTTGGGAGTTGGAATTCTGCAGAGAAACCCTCGGTGTTCTATGTGAGGACCTATGGCCTATTTGGACTAATTTAAAAATTATTCTTTAGGGCTGGGGAGTTAGCTCAGTGGTTCCAGTGCCTGTCTTGCAAGCACAAGGACCTGGGTTCGATTCCCTGGTAACCACATACCATACTGGGCGTGGAGACTCACGTCCAGCAGCACTCAGCACCACATACCACAGTGCCGGGCGTGGTGGCTCACGCCTGTCATCCCAGCACTCAGGAGGCAGAGGCAGGAGGATTGCTGTGATGTGAGTTGGAGGTTGAGCTGAGGGGCAGCCTGAACCACAAAGCGAGACCCTGTCTCAAAAAAAAAAAATTATTCTTTAAAAAAGGAAAATTGCAGTACGTCTGTCCAGTTAAAAGAACGGTAAAGAGATCAACATGTAGAAACCATGGTCAGTTGTGCACCACAAGGAGCCTTACGGGCCTCACTCTGACCATTTTCTCCTATGCTGAGGGTGCGTGGTCGCGGTCTCGGTTGTGTGCTGTGCAGCCCCTGGCTGTGCTGAGACCTACGACCCTACACTCCACATCACTTCGCTGGGCTCTCTGTGACTCTCACACGGGTGGGATAATACTTCCGTGTGTTTCTATGGTTGCTCTTTTCACTCAGCTTTGGGTTGTTCCTGTGATGCAGGTACATTCATCGTTTTTCTTGCTGCCTACATTGTCCAGTTTATTTACCCATCTTGTTCATGGGCTTTTGGGCTATTTCCAGGTTTCTGTTATTACTGAGTAATGAGAACACCCTGGTATTTTTCCTTTGGTGATTATACGTGAGAGTTTTGGGGGGTCTGTTCTGAGGAGTAGAACAGCTCAATGCCCCAGTCACCGCTTGCCCTGCTTTATTAGCTGATAAAATCGTGCTCACCTGTGATCCTACCTTCTCATATGTGCGACTCCTCGCAGGGCCTAGTGTCATCAGCACTTCATGCTGCCTGGACTTTTGGGTTTCCTGTGCAAAACATCCTCTTCCTCTGATTTTAACTTCCATTTTCCTGATGATAGATGACATAGAACATCATTCCGAACAGTATCTCGATGGGCTAGTTTTGTTTTCTCTTGTCTGAAATGCCTGTTTGTAGTTGTTGATTTTGACACCAAGCCTTTTCTTTTTAAGTATGGCAAAAGTTTCTCGCTGCTTATCTTAGGGAACAGAAGTTGCTCATTGTAATGTCTTCTACTGTATTCATCTTTTCGGCAGTTAACTCTCTTACTTGTGTGAGTTTAGGAATCCTTCCCTAGCCAGGCGCATGGTGGTCGTTCCCTGCTGTAGTCTTCCTTCTGCACAGACAGCAGATTGGAGATTGTGCCCTGCGAGGCCCCAGCCCTCTGCATGCCTGGCCCCGATGGCTGTGGCCCAGCATTCCTTCCCAGACACTGCTCTTAGCTTGCTGTCAGGGGCTCATTCAGCAGAGCAGGGTGAGGGAGTGGGGACAGGTAGAGGGGTATGAAGCAGGGGCATGAAGGATATGGAGGAGTCAGGCAGGTGAAGGACAGGGTGGTGGGGAGAAGAAGAATGCTCCGGGCTGAGGGAAGAGCAGGGAGAAGGAAAAGGAGAGGTCTTGTGATTGGATGCCGGGCAGTGGCCAGGGATGAGCCTGGACAGATGGCTGGGACAGCTTGTCCTTGAGGAGCTCTGAGTCCCTGGAAGTCCCCAGGAACTAAGTCTTGCTACCTTGGCGGTATCCAGGATCCTGTTCTTCATTTCCTGTCCAGAGATCTGGGTGCAGATAGAGGAGGGTGTGGTCTTCGTGCTCAGAGGCTCTGGTTCTGCTGCTGTGACCTGTTCTGACATAGTGGCTGCAGAGGAAAGGGAAGAAGCAGGAGACAGGCAGGAAGGGTGGCTTGAGACAAGCTCAGGGGCCAGGCAGCACAGCCCGGTCTGGGTCTGGCCTTCCCAGCTGCCCGGCAGCCCCCTCCTCACTCCGCTCTTGGACAACACGGGGCACCTTTAGCTGCAGTAGCTCATTCATTCTCACCATAGTGAAAATGGCTTGTACTGCCCCTGGTTTGCAGATGAGGAAACGGAGGCTCGGAGAAGTGAATGACTGCTGTAGATATGGCTGTCTTAGTCACCTTCCTCGTCCCTCGTCCCTGGGACGTGATACCTGGCACTCGTCATATCACCTCTCAGTCCAGGGCTGGCTGGTTCCAAAGGAGAAAGAGTGTGGCAGGGGCCTGGTGGAGGAGAGTTGCTCATCTTGTGGAGGACGGGAAGCAGAGAGGGAAGGGAGGAGCTGGAGGGAGAAGGACGCGGGCTTTGGGTGCCTACGGGACTGGCCTTTCCTACCAGACTCTGCTCCCTATAAATCTCGTCATCACATCGGCTTCTGGGCACCTGTGGCTTCCCGGGCCCTTTTAGGTCTGAACCAGGGCTGATTCCCAGTGCCTTGGCTCATACCAGATTCCGCAGGTCAAATCTTCCTTAACACACAAAGATTTATTGTAGGCTTCGTTGGTAACAGCGTAGAAGGGAAATAATGTAAATGTCCTGGGATGTGGTTGGTAATGGGGCAGTATAGCTCCATAGCAGTCATGGCAGACTGTGCATGTGTGGAGCAGCCCCCTCCCCTCCGTGACATTGCTCGGTGAGACCTAGAGCACATGCGCACTGCTTGCTGCTGCCTTTGCTGCCTGCCTCTGCCTTTCTCTCTGCTGAGCCTGCAGGGACCAAGGGCCCCTCTGCTCACTCTGCAGCTGGCAGCACGTGTGTGTCTTGGCTGTGTCCTTGGTTTCTGAGCTGTCTGACTTCTGTGCCCACAGGCTCTGCTGCACAGTGCTCCTTTTTGGCTAGAATACACCACTGTACCCACAGCAGGTGCTGGTGACTGCCAGGCCTTAGCCTGAGCCTTCCTGAAGTAAAGACCCCAGGAAGAGAATTGTTAGGACAGATTCTTTTTTTTTTTTTTTTTTTTTTTTTGCATCACCAGGCCTTGAACACACAACCTTCACACTAGACCACAACCCCAGCTCTTTTATATCTTATTTTATTTTGACACAAGATCTCACTAAGTCATAAAGTTGCCAGGCTTGGTTCAGACCTGCGACCTTCCTGCCTCAGCCTCCTAGAGTGCTGGGATTCCAGGCAAGCGCCACCACGGTCTGCAACAGATGCTGTTTTAATCAGGGCTCCTTGCCGACAGCGTCTCCTTTCCAGCCCTAGCACAGCCGACCAGAGGACTCACTGCTGTGGCAAGAGATCTCATTAATAACACACACCGTGTCGTCAAGGCATTAATTTAAATTGAAGCAATAAATTCTTTTTCCAGATGAAACGAGCAAATGAGTTAATTGCTAGGAAACCTACAGAAGAAGTTTGACAATAACTCTACCCGGACTAGTGTTTTGGGTTTTGTTCTTCAATCTAATTACAAAGAAACTGTACTTTGGGGCACGTTAATTGTAGCGTGTGCCAGATTAAAGTTCATTAGCTCTGAAGTTCCCTCGCCCCTGCGGCGGGTCACGGAGCACCGGAGCACGGCTGGGGCCAGTGCGGGGCTGTGAGGTGGGGAGAGGCAGGCCGGAGGGTGCAGCCAGCCCTCCCTGCGTAGGCGGCGGTGGCCACGTCCCGAGTGGGCGGCGTCCTGTCTCTTATCCACTACCTTCCCAGCCCTTTTGGTTTCCCTTCCTAGGCCTCTCCCAGGCTTGCAGAGACCCCCAAGGGTCAGGCCTCCGAAGCAGCAGCGTCTGCCCGGCTCTCGGGCATGGGCAGTTTGGCTGGAGGAGCAGGGCAGCAGCCCAGCTTTGCCTGTGAGGGGTGTCCTGGGCCTAGCAGTGATGCCACCACCAACAGGGCCTCTGTGGGCACAGGGTGGAGTCCAGGTGACTCCTGACAGGTGAGGAGAGCACAAGGAGGCTGAGGGCTGCCCTGTGCTCCCAAAGAACGCAGAGGTATCCAGACTGGACTGCTACACTATTTTGCTTTGGAATTTCTGTCCATAGGCAAGATGAACGGGTTCTTGCTGCAGGAGAGAGATTGAAGAATGCTCAGCGGCCAGGCCTGCTGTCTTCCTTTTCTCCAGAGGATGGTGGGCACCCTTCCTGGGCAGGTTCTGGGGCCAACTGTGCCAGAGGTGCAGACATAGAAACTGAAATACCCGGGTGTCCTCTCCTGTGCCCATGTCGAGGGACCGCTCCCACGCAGGCAGCTCCTCGCACTCTCAGTGCCCGCACCTGAGCTGTGCCCCATCCTCAGGGCCCCACGTGTCTCGGGAGCCTGCCCTCTCCCTGGGGCCCTTGCAGGATGGGCCGGGCCCTGCAGGCCCCGCACCTCCGTGGGCCATGCCCTGCATCACTGGGCTTCTTCTGCTGGGGCGTCGGCTCCTGTGGAGTGGAAGTGTCTTTCTTGACTTTGAATTCCTGGCCCCAACACCAGACCCTGTGCACTCAGAGGCTCCAGCAGAAGCCGAGTGTGTGAAGCAGCAGAGGGGTGGAGAAAAGCAATGAGAGGCCTGAGATCTGGAGCATGCGCACCACACAGACACACACACAGACACACACACACACACACACACACACACACACACACACACACATGCATGCACCTGCAGACATCCCTATCCCAGGGCCTGTGGCGATTAAAGTCAGAGGTGCTGATGGATGGAGTCTGTGGCCAGCTATGAATCTTGCTAACAGTCACCTAGAAGATCCATAAATTTTCCTCCTTTCCTTCAGCAGCCTGAGGTTGTGCTGGGGACCTAGGGCAGCTCAAGGTGACAGGTAGTGCACTGGCCAAGCTCTGTGGGGTGAGAAGATCTGGGAACACACTGGGAGACCCATGGGAGGTGGTGGGTGTGCTGGGACACCCTGGCCCACCCATGACTTTGAGGTGGTCTGCTTGGGAGCAGAGATGAGTCGGGACGTGGGACAAGCAAGGTACATTTACCCTGGAAGGCAGGAGCCTGGGGCTGAGTTGGGACTACACAGAGCCTGGCAGAAATGGTATCCAGTCTGGGCAGAACAGGGCATGGAGGAGCAGAGAGGGCTGAGATGGGGCATCCTGGCAGGAAAGTGAGGTATGGTTATGGCTTGTGTCTTAATGGTGCCCCATAGTCTCATGTGGTCATAGGTGGGGCTTTTTCCAGAGATGGCTGGATCTAGAGTGTGGGAGTAATGCATAATGTAATGCTGGGATGAAGGATGTGAGTGCTACTTGCCTGAAGGGTGGGTAATGGGGGTAAGATAAAGGGTCAGAAAGAGGCTTGTTGCTGGTTGCTTGCTTTGCTGCCTTTCGCCCACCATGAGCTGTTTTTCCTCTGTGATGCACCTCTGCCAAGCTACCCTTGGAGCCAGCTGACTGCAAACTGAGACCTCTATATACTGTGAGCTAAATAAACCCTTCCCCCTTTAACTTTGGGTGTCCGGTATTTTGTCTCAGCATTGAGAGAAAGTAACCAAGACAGGTGCTTTGGAGGGCAGAAATGAGAGCTTCCTGCTGTAGGGTGGCATCTTGGTGGGGACATGATCTGTCTCCCCATGCTGTCCCGTGAACTGGGGACATCTGGAGACAGAGTTTCTCGATGTCACATTGGGGTGGGCAGAGGCCAGTGGTGTCTCAGGACAACTCCTGACTTCCAACTATTCTGCCCCAAATGGGACTTATTTGGGACAACGGCAGATTCACGGCCAGTGGTGTGTGAAGTTTATTGGGGTACAGAGTGGAGTGGAAATGTGTGTGTGTGAGTGTGTGTGCATGTGTCCACACGCAGGGGTAGGGATGCTGGGGACAAGGTGTCATGTGGAGGCTGCGTCAAGACTTTGGGGTGGCTGAAGGGGAATGGACATCAGATGCCCCCTATGGGTCTCTCTGCCACTGCTCCTGTCGGGGGACCCCTGGTGCTGTCACCCCACAGGACGGCAGGAGCTGAGGGGAAGACGCCAAGTCTGGTTTGGGTCCTGGATTTCCAGGGATCAGAATGTTGGAGCCTCAAAAATGACCCCATGCATTGCTGTCTTTTCAGAGCTGGGGACAGGCCTCAAGGGCCACCTGTAGGTGCCTGTGAGCTTCAGATAGCAGGACACGGGAGTGTTGCTTGTCAGTGGGACGTGTGTCACAGAGGGCTGCCTGCTCCTCCTTGGGGTGTCAGGAGAGCCCTGGATGGTGTGCTGTGTCCTGTTATCAGGTCCCTTCCAGAGTCGCCTTGCTGGGCCGTTCTGACCCACTGGTGATCACATGGTACCTCCCCCGCGAGCTCAGCGCGTTCCATAGGGCTGCCTATGTCCCTGGCACAGGGCCTGGCATATTTGATGTGAGTCATGATTTTCATCTAACAGGAGTTAGCAGTAGTGGGTCGTGGGTGACCTGGACAATGTCCCACAGCCTTGGGCAGCTTGAGGAGTTTTAAACGTGTGTCCCTGCAGCTCCGACCCTCTGGCAGCCTCAGTTTCCCCTTTCTGTGGGAAGTGGATCTTGCCCACAGGACTTTTTGCTGGGTGTTGGGTTCTGGGAGTGGGAGATGCAGCAGTGCCATTTTCCTCACTGGGCCAGCTTGTGGGGGGTGAGTAGCTGCTCCCCAGAAGGAGGTGGCATGGGCAGATGAGCAGGTGGGTCAGCCGCTGTGCACACAGCTCTGCCCTCGGCGTCTGCGGGAGGTGGTAAGTGGGGACAGGTGAGGTGAGGGTCCACGTCTGCGCTCTCATTGCCCTGGGATTACCGTCCCCTCCTGTCTCTGCTGTGGAGAGCCAGTGGCCAGTTTGCTGCGTCCCAGGTCAGGGTTGCGTACCCTTTGCCACCTGCGTCACTTTGAGCGTGAGTCCCTGTCGAGGGCCTGCTCTGCCAGGGCTGCGGAGGATGGCAGGGCTGAGCGGGCAGAGGTCTGTGCCTCCCTGTCTCTGCCTGGTCCAGCCGCTCACCTGGGTGAGTGTGATCCGTGGGGCTCCTTTCCCTCTCACCCAGTGCTCCTGGCGACTCCGACATCGCCAGCTGTGCGTCTCCTGTCGTAGCTGTGACCAGAGCTCACAGCAAGCTGGCTCAGTGAGGAGAACGGCACTGCTGCATCTCCCACTCCCAGCAAAAAGTCCCGTTGGCAAGACCCACTTCCCACGGAAAGGGGAAACTGAGGCTGCCAGCATCCGACAGTGGGTGATTATTTCTCCCATGCAGCTGCCGACTGGAAACGGCTAATCGGTGTGCCCATTGGTGCCAGATTCAGCCCCCGTCTCCTGGGACGAGAGAGGCCTTCAGCGTGGCCCCACACGGCAGAGGCTGCCAGGACTTTCTCTCCTCAAGGCTGGGGCCCGTGGCTGCTCCTGGGAGGTGTCCCCTTGCCTGATCTGGTTCAGGGCTGGGGCCCTGGGCTGTGTTCTGGGTGGGCAGTGTACTTAGCTGCGGTAAGAGGTGGTTCAAAGCCTGTTTCTAGCCTTTCCAGCTAATGTTAATCTGGGGAATGTAAAAGATATGATAAAAAGCTACAGTGAATTTTTAAATTACAAAAGTTTACCGGGCTGTGGTGGCACACAGCTATATAACCCCAGCACTCAGGAGGCTGAGGCAGGAGGATCACCATGATTTTGAGACCAGTATGGAGTAGATAGTGAATTCAAGGCCAGCCTGAACTTCATAGTGAGACTTTGGCCAAAAATTTTTTTTATTATGGTAAAAGACACATTATTATCAGTCTTCTCAAGATAGTCCCTTACTGTGAACACACTAGTCCTGCTGCTTTCTGAAGCAGGTCAGAAGTCATCTTTCTTGAGTGTCTTTAGTGGTGCAGTCAAGGCTTGATATCCTGAATTAATTCAAAATGTCTTCCTTTCATGGTCATTTTGACTATGGGGAAGGCACCAAAGTCAAGGGTGCCAGATCCAGTTAGTACAGTGGATGGCGCTGCACCGTTATATTTTACCAGCCTACCACTTTGTTGGGTGGCACTCGGTGGCAGTCTTTACTGCATTTTTGATCCCACTTTGTGAAGACATTCATGAAAGAGACACTGGAACTGCCTCAAAGTGGCAAGAATGGCGGGCTCAGTGTGTTCACGGTGAGGGAGACCATTGCTGGTGCACATTCAAAAGAAAGGCAGACATAGACACTCACCATGTGTCGTGATCTCTCCTGGTTCTCAGTCTCTACCTCTCTACCTGGCATCGGCCTCACAGTCTTTGCTGGGGTCTGGGGGAGCTGGTGGTGTGCCAGCACTTAGTACAAGGAAGTCCTCGCAGGTGCTTGCCAGCTGCGTGAAACTCTTCTCAGTCTCCTTTGCCAGTGATGTGGCGGAACCTCTGGGCAGTTCTGTGACCCTTCTCAGGCCCCAGAGCCAGCCATGGCACAGGACGCTGGCCTGACCCTGACCCTGACCCCGGGGGAGCCCTGCAGACCTGTGTCTTCTGAGGCTGCGTCATCGGAAGGTGAAGAGCTAATGTCAGTGGCAGGAGCTCGAGGAGGCCTTTGCTGGGCGATTCTCTGGGACGCTGCCAGTGTCGGGAGAGGCAGCCCCTGTGCCGCTCGTCTCTAGCTTGTCCCTCACCGCTGAGCATGGAACTTCGTCTCTGGACCAGCTCACTCCTCCCAGATGGACCGGGTCTGCTGATGCATCAGCTGCTGTGTTGTGTCAGTAGGGCTCTTGCTGTGTGACCCACGTGTCACCAATGGGCGATGGGTACTTGCTTGTCGTGGGGCTAGGACAGGAGGAAGCACTTAGGAGCAGTTACTGTGCGCCAGCATTTGACTCGGTGTTAAAAAGTGACCCCTCTGAATTCTCTCCACAGCCTTACAAAGTAGGTGTTTTTGGACTTGTTTTCTGGCTGGGAAAACTGAAGTTCAAACAGGTTTTTCAGCTAGACCCAGGGTCAGTCAGCAAGAGCATGAGAGCCGGTGGGCCTGTGACGAGAACCTCCGTTACCCCATAGAAAAGCAGAGCGTCCTGTCGAGAGTCAGCTTCATCTTTCCCCTGAGAGGCTAGAAAACACCCAGAAGGAAGCGGAAGGGAAGAAATAATAAAGATCAGAGGGGGAAATGATGAGCCAGAGACAAGACATCATAAAACATCACAATCTGGTTATTGTGGGGATAAAATTGATGAACCTCTGGGCAAACTGATATGAAAAACAACAAACAGCAATGAGAGGAGATACAGGTCACCAAGGGCAGGAATGGGAAAGCCGATGTCCCTCCAGCAGCGTCAGACCGGAAAGGCCTAGTAAGGGGATGTTATGAAAGCCTGCATAGCATAGCGTCACATTCGACAGCTCCGCTGGGTGATACATCTCTGAGAAAGAAACATGCATATTCAGATGTCTTCATTGTTGAATTCTGCCTAGTATTTAAGGAAGCTATATTAGGAATTTCACACATATTTTTCCAGAAAATTGAAAGGCAGTAAACACTTTCCAACTCATCGTATGATCCTGGTGCTATCCTGGTACTGAAACTGGCCGAAACATGACAGAAACACTAAGCCGATGTCCCTCTTACATGCAGATACACAAAAACCTCAGCAGAGATCAGCAGCAGTAGTTTATCCACAGGATCCTTCATTATCACCAAATGGGTCTTAGTCCATTGATATAAGGGAGATTGGTCGTTCAAGAATCAGTTGGTGGAATGCACTATGCCCATAGACTTAAAAAGAAAATGTATGTGAGTATGTTCCCTCAAAAGCATTTGAAAAGGTCCAACATCCAGTTCTGTTAAAACTGTCAGCAAGCTCGAGATATCAGGGAGCTTTTCCAACCTCATAAAAGACATTTATGAATAATCCACAATTCACATCATGTTTACTGGTAATAACACACTTTGACCTTTCGCTTATCAAGACATTCACAGATGAAGACTTGTAGAGCTGCTTTGGAAAGTGGAAGAACAAAGAAATATGTTTGAAGTGATGTGAGTATTGGAGGGATGTTCATGGTAGTGTGCCTTTTACTGTAATACATTGAAGAAGCTTACATTTCACCTCTTACATCTGAATGGACACTATCATTAAGAGGGTATATGGATGGCAGAGGAGCGCATGGGTCGGTGCCTATTGTTGAAACACAAGTAAAGCCACAGTGACTTGCTGCTAGGTCCCTAGTAACAAGAGAAAAGATAGCCGAAAGGTTATAAAACACCCGGGATTCTTACAGAGTGCTGGAGCAATGGTAAAATGACACTAGGACTTTAGTGAAGAGTGGAGCACTTTCTTCAAAAATGCAGCATGCTGCATCCCCCACTGTCTCCAAGGAGCTTGGCCATGAGGAGCAGAGACAAAGCTTCCCACGTGTAGTGACGCTGGTGCACGGCTCACAGCAGCCCCGCACTGGAAACAACTGAGGTAGCCCTGAGCACGTGACCAGTAAATACGTCCCGGCACAACTAAATGATGAAATACCACTCAGCAGGAAAATCTACGAGCCAGGGTGTGGATGATTTGGAATAACCACGCAAGAAAGGAAACAGTTCAGTACATGTTGCATGGTTGCATTTATAGTGAACTGTGGGACGTGGACTAATGTGTGGTGATAGGTTGCAACTCAGTGGTGGCCTGAGGACCTGGCTGTGGAAATGGGAGGGATGTCAGGGGAAGACCACCGGAGAGCACAAGAAAAGTGATGCCCGCACTCACTATCTGGTTGTGGCAATTCACGTGTCAGGCGTGTGTAAGAGTTTTGTTCTGTTGTGTGTGGGATTTATTGGATGCCTATTAAATGTCAGTAAGCTATGAAATAATTTCAGTCGCCTTTTCCCAATACCATATTGCCAGTCATAGGCTCCTGTTTTGGCTCCCAGGAAGCATCATCGTGTCCGGATTCACTTAGACAATTGCATATCCTGTGTGGCTCCAGCTTGTTAGTTTGAGACTCTGTCTGTGTGACATCCGCCACCTAAGTGCGCTGGGCTGGCTTCCCGGGATTCTTGTCACACGCAGGATGAAGGGCGGAGCAGTCAGGACTGTCTCAGAATAGTTTCCCTAATGCAGTAAGCGGTTTCAACTCATAGTCCTTGAAATGCACTATAAAAGAAGCTAAGTGGATTGCAGTCTTGGAGCTGACATCATGGTTTCTAATCTCCATGTTACAGTGTTCTCCCTTCAGCGTCTTCTTCATTAGTTTATTAGAAAGTCTTTGACCTGCTATCGGTCGGGGACAGATTAATGTGTCAGTTACAGTGCAGCGGCCTTGAGAGGCTGATCGGATGCACGCGGACGACGGGGTCATGAGCCAGCTCAAGACATGAGCTGCTGCGCTAGGGCAGCCTTAGCCAGGTGCACTGTGGAGCAAAGAAATTCATTCGTGGCCATCAGTGGGAAGCTGTATGGAGGACCCCACCACAACCCTGCTGGGAGGTAGAGGTTCCCTTGCCAGCTTGCTGGCTGCTCCTAGCATGGAGCTCCTAGCTCAGGGCAGCATCTTCAGGGACCCATGAACCCCAAACTCCGCATGCAGTGTTCGCCCATCTCACACCACCAGTGAGGGGCCAGGCGCCGGCTCCAGCGCCCTTGGACTCCTTCACCCATCAGGAGGGTCCCCGCAAGGGACAGAATTGACCAAGATGGCCTTAGAAGAGTCCGTTTCATTTTTTTGTGGTTTGCTCTGCGGGGCACCTCGGGGCCCAGAAGTGTCCACGTGTGCACCCATCCGTTTGTGCTTCTGGGCCAGACTCTGCCTCTGGCTGTGGGGATCGCACAGAGCGAGAGACAAGGCTTCTGTCCTCACAGAGCTTGCAGTCTGGTACAGGAGATGGAATGGATCAAGGATGCCAACACCACGGGCACCGATCAGTAATTGACATTTGTTATTATTTTATGCTCCCAATGCCCGGCGCTCCTTATTCAGGAGCCGTTTCCCAGGGTTCAGAGCTCGCACACGGGAAGAGCGCATGTGCGGTGCACGTGCACATGCTCGTGCGCATGCGCGTCAGGCATGGCGCTGTCGCTCCTACTTCTCTCGAGTCGGCTCCTGTCACCGCCTAACGTGTCTGTGTCCCAAGGATGGAAGGATGACGGCTCCGGCTCCCCACCCCACAGCTGTCCCCAGGCACAGACGTCCACTCCTAAGGCTCTCCGGGACCCGCATAACCATCCTTTCCTCGTCACACTCTCAGAGGCCTCTCTGTCCCCTTGGCCCTGCTGGACTCTGAGGTGAGGATCCTTTTGGGGCCCCTTCCTGTGTCTCCTGCAAGGAGCACTGCAGCTGCGCTGTGAGGGATGGACAGGGTGTCCCTGCACTGTGCTGGTGCCCATCTGCAATCACAAGTCTGAGTTCTCCATTTCTGTGGCGTCCACAGCTTAGGCAGCCGGATGGGCCCTGTTCAGCCCAGTCTCCTGGATCGGTAGAGCAGTGGCCTCAGTGAGGGGGCAGTCGCAGGTACAGGGGACCAAGGAACGTGCCCAGCACTTGGCACCCCCGCCAAGGCATCATGCGGTGTGCTGGGGCCAGGGCCTGCCTGGGCACTTGGTGTCTGGACCCCTCGCCTGTCCTGCCCTTGGCACCTGCAAGCCGTGGTGCACCTGCCCCAGCTTAGAGCTTACAGGCGTGTGGCGGAGCCGTGGGCTCCCTGGTCTGCCCTTCCTTCTGTGCTGGTGCTATGGGCTCAGGGGACGTCTGGCCCAGTCCAGAGCCCTCAGGAGATGCATTCTTCTCTGTGAATATGACTGTGGGGTTTTGGGTTGTCTTGGTGGTACATGCAGCCTCCAGGTGCCCAGACTGCCGGGCACATACAGGGCTGGCATCCATGTGTTTCACATGTCCCTGCCTGGGCCTTGTTCCCTGGCCTCTGCCCTCAGTGGACCACAGGTTCTATTGATGGCTGAGACATGGTCGGGATGAGGTGTCCTGGGACAATCTTGGGAACCCGACCATACCCCACAGATGACCATGCCCACACTCACCCAAGGGGGACCCTTGCCTACCATCTGGTCCCCCTGGGACTTGGTGCTGTGTATCGGCATGTAGCCTGGAGGAGAGGCGCTATGGCAGACTTGCTAGCCCTGGCATGGTGCCCATATGTGGTATCCTCTGGGTCCTGCCTGTGCATCTGGTGGAGTTTCCACTTGCACGCTCACTGGTTGGTCCACTTGCTGTGGCCACCACCCGGCTGCCCTGTCCTTTGTCCAGCAGCATTGCCTGTTGGCCCATGGCTTTCACCGTGGCCCACAGAAGCATTTTCTCGCCATTTGTGTGGGTCTTGGCAGACCCTGCAGGGTGCTTTTCCTGCCTGTATGCTATGTGGGTTTGGCAGGGGAGGGTGTGTAGTGCATGCAAGGCCCCCTCCCTTGCGCAGGGCTGGCTGGGGGTAGAGAGGCCTCCAGCTGACGCATGGATCCCTGGGGAGGGTCTTTGTCAGACCCCTTTTGATTAAAGTGGCTAAATTCAGGAATAGTCTGCAGGGATGTTTGTGTGTCTGTGACCCACATTTGCTGAAGAGGACCTGTTGCCCAAAGGCCTGGCCCCATGGCCGGATGGAGTGGGGATGGTGGAGCCACAAGGAAGTAGACTCAAGGCTCTTCCCCACAGATGGGTCACACATGCACGTGGCTGGGTCAGTGGGTGAAGCTTTGAATTGCAGTTTTCTTCCTCATAGAGGGACAAAAGCAGCTTCCCCTAGGGCCACCAGAGCTGCTGGCACAGCTCCCTTTAGGGCCAGGGAGAAGAGGGGAGGGAGAGCTCACATCCTGCTGGGCCCCAGGGGGCCAGGCGGAGGCTGGAGGGAAGAGCCAGGCCAGGCCAGTGTGGCTCTGTGTGCCGTGGGCAGAGCAGGTGGACGGTTCTGTGGTCTGGGCTGTTCCTGGGGGCCTGGGGCTCGTCTCTTCCTGGAGCTGTCTTCTGCTCTCCTCGAGTGGGCTGGGTCTGGAGGTCAGAGTCCCATCTGTGATGATGATGAGAGCCCCAGCTCTCCACCCTGCCTGTGTCCATCAGTTATGTCATCACTGAGATGCAACTAGATGCTCCATTTCCCTTCATAGTCAATGGCTCTAGGCAGACCAGGGCTGTCTAGTTCATTGGATTTTTTACCCCCAATATTACCAATTACCAATTACCAATACCTCCTGGTTTTGATCGTTTTTCAGTTTTTCTTCTTTACTAGCACATGTTTGCAGTACGTAATGATTATGTTCCTTATCACCACAAGCTGGTCCATGTGCATGACACCTTTCAATTTTTTAAAAAATTCCTTCTCCTCGCCTTCCATCTACGTCTTGATCCTTTCCTATTTAGTAAAAAGCCACCCCTATTTCTTTATGTCCCATTGTATGTTTTTTTCTTTTTCTTTTTATTTATATTTTTAGTTTTTCACATAAGATAAACTATGAGTGCAAACTCGTATAATCGCTCTGGAAATCAGTGTGAAGATATCCCCCAAAATAAAACTAGAAGCTCTTTTTTCATCCAGTTGTTTCCCTCCTACTCATCTCTCTGAAAGAGTTAAACACATCAGATTGTAGGGATACACGCACACCCATGTGCTCACAAGAGCTCAATCTTGGATCAGACTGTGTGTCTATAAACAGATGAATGGATAAAGAAAATGTACCCATACACACTGAAACACTACTGGGCCATAAAGAAGGAAAACTTGAGTTACTTATAGGAAAATGTGCACACCTTGATGCCAGAATGTGAAATGAAGGTGCTTGTTATTGATGGAGAAGAAGGTTGAATCCATGGTGACAGGTTGCTGTGCACCTGTTAGAGTGGCCACGTGAGAAAAGATGGGCGGGCGGTTCTGCCGACCGCTGGAGGGACTGCCGACGACACAGCCCTCAGGAGAAGAGCTGGGCAGTTGTGTGAAAAGTGAGACATGGGCTCACTGGTCTCCTAGGTGTTTGTCCAGAGCAGGGTGGAGACAAAGGTCTGCACACAGACTGCTGTAGGCCCTTGACTCGCATTAGCCCCACATGGCCTCAGACACACTGAAGTCTTCATCTGTGTCCCTCTCATGTGTGTGCATGCACACAAGGGTGCCTCTTTCTCTCTTTTACACACACACACACACACACACACACACACACACACACACACACACATCCTTGCTTCAGCCACCAGAGAAGCAAACTGGACATCCAGCAGGGTCTTCTCCTGAAGTGGGAGTGTGGCTCTGTGTGTTGGAACTGGCCGAAATACTGTACCAAGAAAGCCAAGGGCCTGAGGCCCTTGAGTGTCAAGAGCGGACACGGCCTTTTCTCTGGCGCTGGGAGACACCATCTCTCTGCCGGAGTGGTGGGACCCTGGGTGCAGCTGGTATTTGTAGCTGTCGGGATGAAACGCCAGGCAGTGAGGCAGTAGGGCCATGCCGTGAGGTTCGGGCTGTGTCATGATGCTGGCCGTGTCTGACACGCTCCTCCCCAGGTCCGTTTTGCCCTGGCTGGTGACACCATTGTCGCCAATGGACATTCCTTCCTGCCTTTCTCAGCTCCGACACCAGCTCCTTCTGATCACCCTGAGACCCGAGCCTGCTCCGTCCCATTGCAGACCTTCACCATTACCGGCCTGGCTCAGTACAGCAGCCTCCCATCTCTGCCTCTGCTTCCTCCCACAGAGGACATGTGGGAGCCTGCATCTGATTATGAGAATCACAGCCTAAAGACTTTCAGGCTGTGTCTGGCCTTGGGGCCAACTTCACACCTTGCATCGTGACACTGCAGCATGGTCTTTGGATCTTGTCCCACCTCCACCCTTATCCAGCAATGCTGGCGCCTCAGAACACAGCTGGGCTATGCTAAGGTCTATTGTTCTGACCCCAGTGCCTTTGCATGTGCTGGTCTCCACCTTGTGGCCCGTGAATTCAGGGGGCCATCAGACCTGACACAGGGCGTGTCTTCTCTGATCATTTTGGTGACAGCAGCTCTCTCCCCGGTACTACTTCTGTCCTGTGTGATGACCACTCTCATGTCCTGCTTCTTGGTTTTTATGCTCTTTAGCATTTGTTTCTGAGTCTTAGGCTCCTCCTCTTCCTGACATAGGCTGAGGCTTTAGAAGGCGGGAGCTGTGCTCTGTCCACCTCTGTGTCCCTGGAGTCTGGTCCAGGGCTTGGCACAGTGACTGGCCCATTAACAAGGGGAATGCATGATGTTTACCAAGCAGCCTCTGTGCACAAGACGCTACTGTAGCACTGCGCACATCAGGGTGGTGAGTGGTGAGCCTGGGTCCACAGCAGAGCTGTGGCATCTGACGAGAGCTGCTGCAGGGGCAGTGGCCTCAGACTCACCGGAGCAGCTCTGGAGAGGGAAGAGAGGGGCAGTGTGGTGACTTGGGGTGGAAGTTCTTGGTCAAGGTGGCAGTCACGGGCGGGTCACGGTGTCCAGAAGATGAGATTGTAAAGATGAGAAGTATGCAGTATGTGTCCTATGGAGGGACCCTGCAGACCACAAGCTACAGGAAAGAGGTGGCACGAGTGGCTGGCTTGTGTCCTTGAGTCAGGAGGGGGATGGGCTAGGAGTTCAAATGCAGGTGCCGCTCATGAAAGGAGTGGGTGAACCTCACCAGGCCGCTCCCTGCCCAGCTGCTAGCTGGCTGCGGACAGGCTGCCCTTTCCCTGCCTTATCTCCACAACATGGTCACCAGGACTGTGGCACTAGCCGATGCAGGGTAGAGCCATGCTGTCCCCCAGAGGTGGCGGGAGTGGCAGTGTGGGGCAGTGTGATGGGTTTGCCGAGAGGTGGTGCTCAGGAAGCTGTGTGCTGGTGGTGGTTGGGATGGGGCTCAAGGGCATCCAGACTGGCAGGGACACCAGTGAGCAGTCCATGGACGGAAGCCAGGGTCACACTCAGGCCACCGCCACAGCAGTGAACAGAAGCTTCCCTGGGGCTCGGGGCTGCACAAATGTGAGTGCAGTTCGGTGGAGGGCCAGGCTGGGTGCAGGGTGGGGAGTGGCTGGAGCTCACTCAGCAGGTCACAGCGTGGCATTTGTACCAGGGCAGCATAGGGAGCAGTGGTGGCCCCAGGGATGGTGCGCCAGGCCATCGCTTATGCAGGCGCCCATTGGGCAGCAGTGTCTTTTCAGTCTGTTGTGTGCTGAGCCACTTTGCTGTTCTACCGTACGGATGAGGAACGGGGCTCAGGAGTCTGGGACGTTCCCCACCCGTCTTTGTTCACTCTCAGATGATGGTGCTGTGTGTTAGTGTGCGTGTGTTTCCGGTACACTGGACGGCTACTGTTTACTTCCTTCCTGCCACAGGAAGAGGAGGAGCATAAGACTCAGGAACAAATGCCTAAGGGCACAAAAAGCAAGACGCAGGACACGAGGGTGATCGTCACACTGGGCAGAAGTGGCACTGGGAGGCAGCCACTGTCACCCGAAAGACCAGGGAACACATGCCTGTGTCAGGTCTGATGGCCCGTCAGGAAGGTGCACGGAGCTCCCAGTCCATGAACAGCGCTGCGCTGGAACCCCCCACTCTCTCTCATTTCTTCCTACTGGTATCTTGTGAAGTAGAAATTGTCATCTCCCTGTCCAAGTCGGGAATCCATGGCACAGCAAGGCCGAGTGACTCATCCAAGACCACAGAGGCATGAGAGGCTGTGCTCACACCGAGCCCAGAGGAGCTATGAACCTTCACATAGGCCACTCGCCGGTGGCAGATCATTAGTGTGCCATCCGTGGGACAAAACCAAGATTTTCCAGGGCACTTGGGGGAGTAGTCTAGGGGGAGGGGGTGGACAGGGTTCAGAAGTTCCTTGGGTGCTGCAGTGGAGAGGATAGGGGTGGGGGTGCCCATGGGGGTGTGGCACCCTCTGCAGGGAGTGCTGCCAGGCACCTTGTGTTCTGACATCTGCCTGGAGCCCCTTCCACCTTCCAGCTAGTGTGTGTGTGTGTGTGTGTGTGTGTATGCGCACACGCGCATGTGTGGCTCTGCAGTGTATGTGCGCTGCAGGCAGAGTGCGTGCACTGTCCATCCGTCTGTGCGCTGTTGTATTGATTTGTTCATTGTGCTTACCAGTGACGTGTCTAAGTGCTGTAATGAAAAGCTTGGGAAGATGTCTGGCCACATCTTCCTGCCAGTTCATACACGTTGGGGGTGACACTGGTGGCATCCCTGTGAGCAGGAGAGTCCTCCCGGTGTACAGCGTCTTTCCCCTCGTCCCCTGCCCCACTTGGATATCTGGGACCCTTGCCATCCGGTTGGGGGTCCCAGCCTGTGCAGCATGGCAGTTTGAAGGGGCTCCCAGCCTTGGGCACGTGGGCTCGAGCCCTCTGCCCGTCCTCCCTGTGGGGACTTGCCCCAGATTCCCGCCCCAGCCTCCCCTGCCCTTCACTCTCACCAGCCCAGGTTGGGCCTGGGTGGAGTCTCAGAGGGGACGGCCCTGGCCTGAATCTCCTCTGACCTAGGCCTCATTTCTTTTGAGTCTGTTTTTTCTCCTTCTCTGCAGGAAGTGGAAGAAATGGTCCTTGGGGGAGAAGTGAATGAGAAAAAGGAGGGAGAAATACACAGAGAAAATCCAGATTAATACTTGGAGACACATATCTATTCCTAGACCTGTTCCTGCCTCATCTGTGTCTTCCCTGCTGTACCTGACACATATCTATTCCTAGACCTGTTCCTACATCATCTGTGTCTTCCCTGCTGTACCTGTTTGTGTCACTGCCTATATGGAGCTGCCCTCTGTGTGTTCTGATGCCCAGATGCATAGCTACACCTCTGTTTTTATCACTAGCCCTGACCCCATCTCCAGATGCTGGACGCTATCTGCACCTGCTGGATGCTATCTGCTCCTGTTTACACTTAGCTCCACGCCCATTTCTATGTCAGTATTTACCAGTATGCACACTCCTCATGTACACAGATTCACTCACACTCACACACACACACACGCACACACACACACACACACACACACACACACCTTACGTAACTTCGTCATTCTCTGTTGTCCTGCGTGTTGGCTTTGGGGAGAAAAGAAGATGATTTAGGAGATAAATAGAGCGATAGGCTATAGGGAAGGATTTTACCCAGTTCCTTGTTTGAAAAACTGTAAAAAAAAAAAAAAAAGCCCCATTCCTGACAGCACAAATCTCATGATCTTGGGACTCTGAATTGCAGGTGGGTGGTGAGAGATGTTAAGGGCTTTGCTTTTCCAGGCCTGCTTTTGGTATCGTGTGTAGGGCAGAGCACCACTTCCCTCTTTAGAGATCCAGCTGAAATACCCGCCTGTGCACGAGGCTGCTGGGACTTCCTCCAGAGTAACTTGGGACAGTGAGGTCTGGCAGGTGAGATACACAGGGTCCTGTGTTCTTTGCCAGTGGTTTAAATTTTCTGCAGTGAAAAATGAAATAAAATCCTAGTAGAATATTTCTCTAGAGGGACAGAAAATATTGTTTGCTTTTTCTTTCTTGTTTTGCTTTTCTGGCTTATTTTTTCTGGGCCCTTAGGTGTGTTGTCACTTGCCGACTTGAGAGAGGACCAGATGGCAGGATGGATGGATAAGTAATGAGCAAATATTAATGAGACCAGGAAACTATCATTTGGGCTTCCTGGACAGCTTGCTTTTATCCCTTGGTACTGGTGCAAAATTACTTGCATATAATACATTCTCTCTCTCTCTCTCTCTCTCTCTTTTTTTTTTTGCTAGATAATGATTCATACCATGAAATTAAATAGGACAGGACTTAGGCTTGGTAGGCTTATCGAGGTTGGCATTAGACTCTGGAGACAGACTGCCTGGCTGTACACTTAGTAATTTTCTGAGCCTAAGAAGGATGAAAATAGCACTTACTGTATACTCATGTGGCATGATGATGATGATAGTACCTGCTGTATACTCATGAATGGGAGAAATGTTACCCAGCTGCAGAAGGGAGTGCGATACTGATAGGTGAATGAACCTTGTAAACATTATGTGGAGTGGAAGGAACCAGGGAGCAGAAACTATACACTGGAGGGTTTGGCTTACATGAAAGCCCAAGATGACCACGTGCAGAGATAGCAAGTGCCTTCCCAGGATGGGTGAGGTCAGGGAAGGGAGGTAAGGAGTGTCTGCGGATGGACGTGAGATTTCTTTTCAGCACATGGGAATGTTCTAAAATTAGGTCTGGCAGCGGTCGCAAGACGCTGGGTTTAATAAGATCCATTGAGTTGTTGACTTACAGCTTAAGGTGGGTTCTGGGGTATGTGAGCCAATCTCACATCCAAGACCTCAGAGTTTAGTGGAAACACTGGGCAGTGTGCTCGCAAGCGGCCCTGGCCCACCAGGTACTTTACTGAGTTGCCAGAAAGTGGGAGTCCGGCCCCGTTACTTTCTCAAGTGCATCGTGTACTGTACATCGAGCCATGAATGCACTGGAAGCGAGGGGCTGACGGAAAGTGACCATTCCAGGTGTGTGAGCATCACACACTGATCTGTAATTAAAGCCTTCAGAGCTGCCCTCGGGTAGCAGAGCCACGTCACTCTGCAATTCCGGTCTTTATCTCTGGAGCAGCACTTCGCACTCGGACCCGCTCTTCTCTCCCCTTAGATCTCCTGGTTTCTCTTGGGAATCATGTGAATGTCTGAGCCTTGGTAACAACCTCACTTGTTAGAGTCTCACCTCCATTAACAAATATCAAGTTAATTAGAAGCTAATCTAATTGATTCCCCATCTCCTAATTTATCTCTCTTCCTTCAATAATTCCTTAATTGCCTAAAATATTGCAAGATAGACAGAGCCAGAGCTGACCCGCAGAAGCAGTGATTGAGAATCGGCCTTGATGCTGGGGGTTTCTTTGCCTTCCAGCTCCAGGCTTGCAGACTTGGTCCAGGCTGTTGGCAGAGGATGCGCCTGCTTCCCTGTCCTTCCTGGTAGTGCTGTCATGCGGGAGGAGAAGGCAGGGTCTTTCTTTTGTTGAAATCGTCATTGTGCTGGCAGAGCCAGACGTGCTTCCCACAGAGGCTGCACCTTGGGACCTCATTTCCGGAAAATACTGAACCTTAGCCTCTGCCCTGGTGATGCTGGTGCAGGAGGAGGTGGTCTGAAGGACAGGAAAACACAGAGCCTTTCTGGTGGGGAGGAAGTCTGGTGGGTAAACATCTCTCTTGCTGGTGTGTAGGGAAAACCTGTGAGTAAACACGCTATTTTAAACCGCTTGGCAGCCAGCTGAGAATAGACGAGAAGCATAGTCCAGTAATCCATTCAGCTCTGGAACGTGGGCTGAAATAGCCTCACTCCTGCCTGACCCCTGAGCGGGGCTCTTCTTCCTTGTCAGCGGAACCTGCTGGCATTTGTCTTTAGGCTCAGCGTGTGTGGTGACTGAGGGAGGCGGAGCCTGGCCCGGGACGACTCTTTGCACGTGGTTGCCCATGGTCTGCCTGTCCCTAGGGAGAGATGGGGTGTGCTCACTGGGAGCTGGGCAGGTCACGGAGAGAAGCAGGTTGAGGAGTTCGTGTTTTGGGAGGTTCATTATCTCCTGCAGGCCTCAGGCTGCACTCGAGTGAGGGGAGCTGAGGCAGGGGACACAGACGGTGGGTGGTAGAGGCCAGATCAGAGCAGCACTGTCAGGCTGTGCCATGCACTCAGCATGCCCAGGCAGGTTGGCCCAGTGCATAGCTGGTGCCATGCAGCTGGCCCCCCTCCCAGCTGCCCTGAAGGCAGGTGCAGAGAAACCTCGAGCCAGGCCAGAGCTGTGTAAGGGCCACCATGAGCTTCGTCACTCCTTTGGCTCCTGGCTCCTCAGCCCTGCTGGCGCCGTCGGGGCGGAGCTTGTGCCCCTCTGACTTGCTGGCCTCGCTGGGCCTTGCCCAGTGCCTGGCTGTGTTCATGCTGCTGTTCTCTGGCAGTGTTCCCTCCACACCTCCTTGATGGAACCGGCCCATCCTAGCTGAGTGTCCCTGGGCGGGGTGTGCTCATAGGGGCACGTCCAGCCCACTTCCTGCTCCATGCTTAGGAAAACAGCTGGAAACCAGCCCTGGTGGAAGCAGTTACACCAGGGACACAGGACACCAGAGCTTCATTTGCTCACTTCCTTCCCAAGAGCCTGAGGTTCAGCTTTTCTTGCGTGCTGTTTGGCTGCCACCCAGGTCACTGCAGGCCTGAGAGGTTTTCCTTCTCTGCGTGGTGGCCCCAGAGCTGCCTGTTGCCCTCTTGGCCTGTGTGGCTGGGCCCAAGCCTGACCTCGGTCTTGCTTGCTGCAGTCAGGCCTGGCTCCTGTCCTGGTCCTATGTGGCCCTTGATCACTGCCCCAAAGACACCTCTTGTGTCTGACCCCTATCCCACAGCCTCTCTGCTACAGCCTGGTGCCTCAATAGCCCTGCACACCCATGCAGGAGGCACTGAAGGTGGGCAAGGACCCGGCTGGAACTGGAGCCTGAGCTTCCTCTTCTAGTCTGAGTCCCCTTCCCTGCTGGCCAGGCGGACCTTGTGAAGCCCACCTACACTCTGAGTCTCCCAGAGTGGTGCCGCCTTCCATCTGTCTTCCCCCGGGTGCATCTTCCCCGATCCCTCTGCCTGTCCTGTAGGTAAGAACGTCTGACGACTGCAGAAGCAGGTTTTTGTGGTGTATCTTGGTTGGTTTTGTGTTGCAGTAACAAAGTAAGTGAGGCTGGGTGACTTTTAAAGGAAACATGTCTGTTGATCACAGTTGGGAGTCTGCAAGCCCATGATCAGGTAGCCACGTGCGGCTCTGATCTCCTCGCAGTGTGGCAGGAGATCCACGTGTGCAGAGGGGATCCAGCACAGGGAGTGACCTCGCTCTCTGAGAGCAGAACAGGTCCTGCAGAACCGCACTAGTCCCTTCCGGGTGGGCTTCACCTCTGACTAGGCCACGAGGCTGTGCCTCTTGGAGATCGGCCAGCTCTCTGGGCCATGACACTGGGCACAAGCTGTCAGTGCAGGAGCCTTAGGGAATGCGCGTGGACTGTGCCCAGCCTGTGGCAGAGGTGGATGTTTAACATGCCGCTCGTGTGTGTCTTTGGATAGACGTTTGTGCACATCTGCGTGCAAAGAGTGCACACGTGTGAGCTCCCTCTCCCTGAAGTGTGAGGACATCTGTGAAGCACGGGTGGGATTTTCTGGGGCTCCGTGAGCAGTGCTGAGACACTGAGCACAGTAACGTTACTGAGGACAGTAACGAGGACAGCTGAGGCTGGTGGCGAGCACACCCTGGAGGCCAAACCAGTTGCCTCTGCTCCATATCAGCTGGGACATGTGTGTGGCGGCATCTCCTCTGCCCTGGTGTCCCTGGAGTGGAAACCACTTGTGTTTCCTGCTCTGAGCACACAGCATGAGCAGTGTGTGGACAGACTGTCACTGACAAACAAGCTAGGTGTGCTGGGGCATGGCAGTAGTCCCTGCACTCTGGGAGGCTGAGACAGGAGGGTCACAAGTTCAGTGTCTCTCAAAATAAAAAGATTTGGGGTTATAGCTCTGTGTGAAGGCTATGGGTTCAAGTGTCAATACTGAAAGCAAAACTACAAAAATGAAAAATAAACCTCTAAAATAATGTTTGAGGATAAAGGAAGTATCTGATTCTGTCCCTGTTCTACCTGGTCACGGTGTGAGCCCTCAAGTTAATGTGGAGCTGGAAGGACCACTGATCAGCATGGGCTCCGTCCTTGCTTACAACCCTGTCCATCCTGATGTCCTGCCTGCTCCCAGCCTGGTTTCCCAGAGCCCAGCAGACCCCAAGATGAGCCCCACCCTCGCACTATCTCCTTCCCTCAGTCGTCCTTGGTCCTGCCCGGAAGCACAGAAGGGACTCAGCCCTTTCCAGCAAAGTCTAGCCAGGTCATCAGCGTCCTGCAGGTACTGTGACAGCCTGGGAGCGGCTTTGAGGTCCCCCTGATCACCTGCTCCTCCCCCACTTGACCTCACCCAGGGTGTCCCTGGGGATGTCGAGCACAAGCCTCTAGGACTGTGGAAGTTTTTCCTCCACTGGCTCTGCCGGGGCTGGAGGGAGTCTCAGCGGCCTCTCTGTGGCCCGTGGTCCACTGCTGCCCACATATGCGGATAAGCAGGGCTTTGTCTCATTTAATGTCGCTTTACTGTTCTGTCCCTGCTGTGCCAGGTGACAAGGCAGTCCCACCAGGCCCGTGTCCAACAGGCCCTGGGACCGAGTGCTTTGGTCTGTGTCTGTCTGGTGGATGGGTGGCCCCAGGGGTGGGCCTTGGTGCTGAGCTCTATCATTCTAGGTTTTGCTGCGGGGAGCCCCAGGCTGTGTGATCTAGGCATCTCACCAGCGCCCCAGTTCTGAGCCCTTTTCCTCCTGCTTCCTGGGCTGCAGTTTGAGGTTGCTGGGTTGGAGCCTCCCCTAGATTTTGTCCTTTAAAACTCATTGATTTTTGTGCTGACTTTTACAGTACAAATGTCATCGTTAGATAAAGTAATTGAAGCAAGTAATCTATTCTCTGAGCTCTAGGCCCTCCTAGCCTGGTGTGCTTGCTGAAGCTGGCTGGGGCCCTGTGGCTTACTGTTCCCACCTGGGTGATGGGGCTTTGGTCAGAGACCCTGCCCACTGGGCCGGAGATTCGGTGGCGGGAGCTGGTGAGGTCTTGGGGCCCCTCTTCATGCCCTCTGCCCCCAGCTTCTCCTGTGGAGCCCTTGCTTGTGACTCTGGGCCAGAGGGGCTGCTGTAATCCCACAGCAGGAGCAGAGCTGAAGGGCTGAGCCCAGGACTGTCTCCTAGCCGCTGAAGGATCCTTATAGAATATTGCACTCAAGTCCTCATCACTGGCTCAACAAGATTGTTAAGAAATGTGCCAAGGCTGGGCGCCTACTCACAGTCTCAGAACTCTGGAAGGCAGAGACAGGAGGACTGCAAGTTTGAGCCCAGCCTGGGCAAATTAGCAATGAGGTAGGACTGTTTTTTAAAATAAAAATTTACACAAGCAAGGCTGGGTATGTAGTTCGGTGCCAAGTTCCTGAATTCATTCTCCCCTACTGCACAGAGGTGCTATGCTGGGGCTGTGCCCGGGGCACATCATCCCCAGGAGCCCCAGCTCTGACTCCAGGGCGTCCAAAGGCTGTTCCCGGAACAAGTTCTCCATGTGGTGGCCCAGGCTCCACCTTGACTGTCCCGAGGCTTTCACTAACACTCCGTTAGCAAGGGCACAAGGGCACAAGGGCACCTGGGCACTGAGTGGCAGGACCAGAAGTAGCCTCGGCAGGCAAGTCTACTTGGAGGACTGCTGCATGTCCCATCCCTCCCCTTCCCCCCATCCCCTTGCAACCTTTTCCAGTTTCTGTTTTTGAGAGAGTATCCTACTGTGTAGTTCAGGCAGGCCTTGAACTCACTGTGTAGGCCAATCAGGCTTCAAACTCACTCCATGGTGCAGGCTGGCCTTGAACTCACTGCGTGGCCCAGACTGTCCTTGAACTCACTTCCTGGCTCAGGCTGACCACAATATCACTGTGTGGCCCAGGCAGGTGTTGAACTCACTGCTTCCCTGGCTTGCCTTGAACACACTGCATAGCCTAGGCTGGCCTCTAACTCACTGCGTCCCTGGCTGGCCTTGAACTCACTGCTTGGCCCAGGCTGGCCTTGAAGTTGCAGTGCTTCGCTCAGCCTGAGTGTTGGTGTCACAGATGTGGTTGTCATCACGTGAGGCAGCTCTTCCTTCTTCCCAGCATCCATGGGAGGGAGTAGCCAGCCAGAGACTTCCCTCTCCATGGCTGCCTGTTAGTACCCAGCCTGTGCCCACTGATAGAAGGAACAACCCTACACAGCACCCTCCCTGCCCACCAGTGCCCAGCTGGGCAGCTCCAGCTCCACATGGTCTCATCCCTCACCTGCTGGTGAGGTGTGGCCTTGCTGAATTTGCAGAAATGGGAATGGCCGCTGACTGGCACTCTGACCCTTACTCGGAGAGCCTGGGAGAGAATGATTGGCAGCAGTGTGTCCTTGGCCTGAACTCTTTCCTGGGGCAGGTGGACAGTTGTCCTTCCAGGGAGAAGACGCAGCACACAGCATGTGGTTACCTGGCTCCAGTGAACTCAGCCCAGCAGAGGCGGCTGGCTGGGCTCTTGGCAGTGGAGGGCTGCATACATCGCCGGGCACCCTGGGCCTGGGAAGTCACATGCATCTTTGCCCTGTTTCTAGCTCTGCTTCTAGGGTGTGAGTCTCTGTGAAGGCCACACACTCCCCCTTTACCTCCCTGGGCTTGGCTCCCCAAAGCCACCCACTGAGGCCTCAGGCCGCAGGGATCCACCGGTTGGATGGTCAACACCAGCACACATCGTTTGCTGAACGTTCCATTTTAATTAGAAGTAAAACCACACCCCAAGCCCACCCAGCCGGCACCTACTGTTGGGGATGTGTCATGCCATCTGTCCCCCGGAACAGGCCTGCTGCAGTCGGCCGCCTCGAGCCCTTCCTGCGAGACGCTGGCATCTCCTCCTGTGAACAGAGTGTGACAATTGGAAGTTCGTGCAAAATAAAACATACTTGTTTTCTTCCTTCTCTATTGATTTGGTTTCAGCAGGAAGAAGCTGGATGTAATTTCTGTTTGATTTTCCTCTTAGTTTCTGAGTAGATAGAGATGTTGTTCTCAGTTCCTCCTTCCTTGGCCCTTGAGTGGGTCCAGTCTGGCTGTGGCCACTTTCATTTGCAGCCAGCAGGTTGTCATCGCTGGTCTGCTGCAGAGGGTGACATGGCTGAGCTCTGGGGAGCTCTGTGGACCTCACGTGCAGGGCCCACTCTGAAGATGATCTCGTGGATGCTGGTCTGTGTGGCACCTGTGATTCTGCCTCAGCCTCTGAGATTGAGCCACTCAGACAAGTCCGGGGTCTTGACTCACTCTCAGGCCATCTGCCTGGGCATCCGAGCCACTGGGCTGCCAGGAGGTCATGCCCTGGCTTTGCTTGTGTTACTCGCTGCTCTCACCTGTGTCCTTGGCCAGCGTTTACTCCAATTCTGGTTCCCACCCAGTTTTTGGGTCACTGGGGTTGATGGCCAGGGTGAAGGGCTTTCTGTGGGGGTTTTTGTGATAAATGCTGCTGTCCTAGTGAGCACCCTCGTCCCTGAGTAATGGGGGGAGACAGATGCTGGCTTTCATTCTCCAAGAGAAGGACATATTTGCTGTGTACTGAGTCTGGGTGCTGACATGGGCTGTGGCATTTGTATGAGGAGAACGGTTTTGGAGCTGGACCCTCCTCGACCCTGCACCCATTTTACCAATGCCCCATGTGGCCCTGAGCAAATCATTTCACCTTTCTGAGCCTGAGGCCACTGGTCCTCCAAAGGGGAAACATCTTCCCACTGGGACTGTTATGAGGGCTCGCTGCGTGGTTTCCATGTGGTAAGTGCCCAGTGCTTATTGGATGTTGGGTTGCTGGTGATGGCTTACTCTGCTCAGCACATGTGGGCAGGCCCCGGGCTGAGAATGGTGCCCAGGAGCAGGCTGCTGGTGCCTGGCCACTCAGCCCATCCCTCGCCTCCTTGTTTCCCTCCCCGCTGAACGCTGGACCTTTCTTCCTCTTGGCCTGACTATGTGAACTTTTGATGTCACTCTGGCCCCGAGGAGTTACTCAAAGTGGCCATGCTGGCCTGCAGGAGGCATATGGCGGGGAGCAGGAGGCTGCAGCGGTGGTCTCGGGTGAGCTGGGTATTCTGTATGGTGGAGATGGGTAGATGGATTGCAAGCTTGGGAGAAGTGTGCTTAGCAGGATAGCTGCCCAGTGGACACGGCGGTGGCTTTGGCGAGACTGAGATGTTGATAGCACGCAGCACAGATGGTCCTTTGCAGAAGGCAGACCCTTAATTTCCCGGTGCAGGGAGCTGTGTCCTGCAGACGTGAGGTGGGTAGCATGCTTCAGTTGACATGAAGATGAGGATGATGGTGATGGTGGAGGTGGTGGCAGTGATGGCAGAGGGCGTGGCGAGGGTGGTGACAGAGCTCCATTTCCGCACTTACCACACGCCAGATACTACTCTCCCCACTCTGCTTGGTTCCTTCATTCATTTATCATAAGATTCCTGTGCTATTGGTGTCACCCTCATTTCTGTCCTACAGATGAAGAGCAAAGGTGGAGAGAGAGGTGCAGATTGCCCAGGGTCACACTGTTGGTCTGGAGTGGGTCACGTGTTGAACCCCGGCAACTTCACTTCTGGGCACCCCCGTGTCTCTGCCAGTGACTGGCAGCCGTGCTGAGCGCATTGTGCCTGGCGGGGCAGAAAGGCTTGGGCCCAGCTGCCAACAGACATAATGAGATCCACATACGTAATTTAAGATTTGAAAAGTAATAAGAAACAGGTGAAATTCACTTACTGCATTTCATTTAGCCTGTTATTATCATCTTGACATGTAATTAACATAAAAATAATGAAATTCTTTTTGGTTTATGCTAAATTTTTGAAATTTGACGTCTGTTTTCTACTTATATTTATCTCAATCAGATGAGCGCAGTTTAGATGCTCAGCAGCCACAGTGGCCCCTGTAGCCGCCACGCGGGACAGAGCTGTGTCAGATCTGTTTTCTGAGGGCTCACAGTCTGACCCAAACTGTGTGTCTCTCTCTGTCTCTAGCATTTCCTGACTTGTCCTGAGTTTTACTCTAAGCTTGGCCTCTCTCAATAGCTTTCCATCTCTCTTGCTCTTTTTTGGTGGGTTCTGGAGATCAAACTCGGCACCTTATGCTTTTGAGGAAGGTGCTGGAGCCACTGAGCAAAATTCCCAGCCCAGTTTTCCATCTCTTTTGAACCTCTGTGATTTGGCATAGGACTGCTTTGTGCCAGGAGCTCCTTAAGGTGGGGCCGAGCCAGCCCTGCAGGACCGAGGGCATGTGGAAAGCTCAGCCATCAGGGGGCTGGTGGAAATCAGCATGGGAGGGGGCGCATCACCACTTCTTGGGTGGTGGTGGGCAGGAGCAGGTGGGTCCTGGGTGGCAGGCTCTCACTGGGGCTTCTGTCTGCTGGCCCTTGACAGTACAGCTGACGTTACTCACCAGTCTTCGCAGGAGCCCTGTAGCACAGAGAGTTCTCCCTTTTATTTTAATCTGCATTTTACTAGTGGGGAAACTAGCACAGAGTGGTTAGTGGTGCTTCAGTTAATAGGTGGTGATGCCAGGACTGCGGCCCAGGATGTCTGACTCCCAGGGCTGTCCTCTTGTACGTCAGGGCGCTCGGCTCACACTGATGACTTGGGAGTGTTGCACTGGGGAGCCCTGGGGGTTGGGGGTGTGCGTGTAGGATGGACACACTGGTTTGAGGGCAGGGTTCCAGCCTCGGGTAGACGCAGGAGGCTGCAGTCTGTAGGGGAAGACGCAATAGAAACTCCCAAGAAATGTGCTTCTCCCAGGGCTCCTTGGGGGCCCCGTGTGGATTGAACTTGTCCAGGGTTTCATGGGCCAAGCATCCTTGCAGAGGGCCATGACCAGCCTGCGGGAGCAGCTGGAGCCAGACCCCAGGGACTGGAGGATGGGGCAATCCCTGGTAGGGGTGGGTTGTCCTGGAGACATTGCTGCTAATAGCCCATTCCATGGAGTGGAGGAGATGCAAACCTCCATTTACTGCCCAGGGCCACACGCACTTCTTAAATGGACACAGTGCCAGCTATCTCAAGGGCAACCCCTGCCTCTGTATTCCAGTCTACTTTCCGCTGTGGGGACAGAGAGATGGCTGGAGAACTGAGGTCACCGAGCAATGCCACTGTGGCCTGTGGGAAGGGCCCTGCGGGTGGACAGTATCCCTGGGGCTTCCAAGAGAAAGAGTTGAATAGAGCAGGTGCTGACACTCACTCTGGGCTCTGGGTTCCTTGAGATCCTATTGTGTGCCTCCTTTTTGCCGGATGTTTCCGTGGTTCCTGAGCCCTTAGACTGAGGAAAACCATCCTATAATCCAGCTCAGAAGGAGCCAGTGTTGTCCAGGACAGGCAGAGAGTCTGGAGCCATGGGGGCGGGGCTTCCTGTTTCCCCGAAGATGGGGTGCAGTAGGGAGCTTCCCGATGCTGTACTGGGAAGGCTGTGGACTGCCTCAGGCTCCCACTTCCTTGTACACCAAATTGGGGTGACTTTACCTCCTGCCAAGCTCATGCTGAGGATTCGGAGCGGTTTACCTCTGGCCCTGCTTAGCACCCAGTGTGCATTTGCTTCCACAGCTGCCCGCATGGAGCCCTGTGTGGATTCTGATGTTGCTGATGCCCCTGCTGGACAGCTCACCTGTCCCTGCTCCCTGCCCGCCCTTCTGCTGTGCTCCGGCCTTGCCTCTTGAGCAGTTTTGGTCTCTTGTGATTCCAGCCCTGTTCCCCCCCCCCCCTGCATCTCTTCCATATTCTCGCCTTCCCCAGAGCAAGGTTCCATGAAAGTGTCATCCACATAGACCATCCTCACTGCCCCCTCAAGAGCTTCTGAACTCCAGTGACAGCCTGGCTAGTCCTCCGTCATAGCAGTCTGGGTGCTGTCCTGACCTCCAGTCAGACGACTGTGTGCAGATGGGCTAGTCCTCCATAGCCCAAGTGAATTTCACCAGTAACAAACAAAAAGGGCCTGAGAGGTGCCACGGGGATTCCAGAGGAAGAGGTTCTGCCTGGGTGCCATGGCCTGGGCTCCTGGCCAGTCAGCTCTAGCTGCTGCCTTGCCCTGCCGATTTCAGGTTCTGTGTGGGGCTTGACGCTGCTCACCGGATGGGCAGCATCCTTGTCTGCAACACTTGGAAGCCTGGGCCACCCTCTTCTCTTGAAGTGCTCCCTTCCCTACTTCAGAGTTGTTGCCTGCTGGATGCCATTCCTGTCCTTAGCCCTAACTGTCTTCAGTCATTTCTTCTGTGTCAAGGATTGTGCAAACCACAGCCTCAACCTGACCTCAGAGCCAAGTTTCCAAGCATGTGATCAGGAAGCACCCCAGCGTCTCACAGTCAGCAGCCCCCCACAGGGGATGTCTCATGACATCCTCTCTGAAGATGATCCTCCTCTTTCTGTCAGGTCCTCTGAAGCCTCATGCACTCATAGGCGGGGGATCTGCAGGGTGATCGTGGGGGCAAGACAGTTGACTCGGTGTTAGAAAGTGGGGTCTTGTTGGAAGAGGCAGGTCACTGGAGAGTGACCTGGAAGGAGATATCTTCTCTGACTCCTCTGTTGACTGCTCTCTGATTCCTGTCCACCATGCCATGAGCAGCTTTCCTCCACTATGCCCCTTCCATGCTGTTCTGCCTTGGAGCCAGCTGACTGTGGACCAAAATGTGAGTGAATTAAACCTCTCGTCTAATTTGCAGGTGATGAGGAAAGTGAACTCGGGGGGGGGATTTCATTACTGCCACTTTGACACTTCTAGAGAAGCAGGATGTGTAGAAGGCTCCATGTTACCCTCAACTCTTCTTCCTTAGACCGTGCCTGGTCACCAGCTGGTCCATTCTGCCCACAGGGCCCTGAGCTCAGCTTCCTCCTTCCATTTCCTGTGCCTCTGCCCTGGAGTCCGGCTTCTGTCCTCTCCTGTCTGGACAGCTGTTTTCTCCTGCTCCTACCTTCCCAGTTTACTCCCACTGACCCAGCCCTGTTGTATCCTGCTGAACTTCAGAGGCTCCCTGGTGCGTGGGGACCAGGTGCAAACCTGCCCTCCTGACCTTGGAGACTGTAGACCTTCAGAACTTACCTGTGCCAGAAGTCCCTTTGGACAGACCTCTCCTCACTTGCTGCCCTGTACACCACACAGTTTGTGTTTCATACCTCTGTGTTTCTGCTCTGTTTTCTTCAGACAACAGGTACTGGGAACCCATTCTGAGTTGTCTCAGGCAAAGGAAAGAGGTGTGTGGGCCCCAGGGGATGGGGACTCAAATATGGCCCAAGCTTTCTTCTCCTTGGTTTCTCTACTCCCTCAGCCAGTGAAGTTCTCATTTGAGGCTCACACTGGGAGCTCTGTTACTAGGGGTACCTGGTCAGGAAGGACTCTGATTGGCTTATCCTTGGTCATGTGATCTCTTGGCCAATGCACTTTAGCTATTTTCTGGGGGCATGGCTTCTATGGAAGAGGGATTCCAATAGAACTCAGGATTGGGCAGGCACAGGATGAGGAAGTATCTTCCAGACGACAGTGGGTCTGTCCTTTCCTGCCATTTCCTCCACGAAAGTGAGGCCCTCTCTCTAGTCTGCTCATGTGCCAGTAAGAGAGTTCTTATTCTGTGACTCATCACAGCTGTCTCTGAGTCTGACCAGGCAAGGGCCATTCTGCATGGTGCAGACTCCAGTGTACCTGGCGCCTCTCCCCTTCCCCGCTCACACATTTTCTCCAATTCCCTGTTTGTATTTGCTGCTCTTGGTGTCAGTTTCATACTATGGCGCCTGGAAGACATGGTGGGGTTCTGTGGGAGAGCTCCCCAAACCAGGCAGGAAGCAAGGACGCAGCTGAGCTGGGGAGACTTGCCGTGTGACACAACAGCCTTGAAAGTACTCATCCAATCTTGGGGTCCCCATCCACTCTTGCAAGAAGACCCAAGAGCCTCCCACTCGGCCCTGCCTCTTAAAGGCCCCCATCTTTCAGCACTGCTGCACCCTGCAGAGCCGAGCTCAGTTTCTGAATGCGGGTTCTCCTCACCACGGCCTGCTGTCCCTTGGCTTTCGTATGGTGATCAGCAAATCTTCGTGATGCTGTCATGTGCCGCTGACTGTTCAGGGTGTGAGGAAGGAGCGGAAACCAGGTGTGAGGACAGATCTTCAAAGATGGTCATTTCAGGAGGTGAGGTGTCACGAAGGAGAGGAACAGAGAGGGACTTGTGGCCCATCACCAGTGGGGATGAGGAAGGGCCGTGAGGCAGCCCCAAGTTCCCTCTGAGGAGGCAACGACTGAGTTGATAAAGAGCTTGTAAGGTGACGCTCTGGAGAGTTTGGAAGGCTCAGAGGGAGCAGAGATGGTGGAGCCTCGGAGGCGCTGTGAGTGCTGTTCTTTCTAAAAGAGGAAGAGGGAGAGCCCTCTGGCCAGAGGGTGGGGAAGGGCATGAGTGCACACGTCAGGGCCAGGCATGCACCACCTCCTAGTTTAGGGGAGGGTCAGGCTGTATGCTAAGCATTCTGCAGAGCAGGGAAGGGAGCTGGTCTCCATGCCAGGAAAGCCCCCATCTGCTGTGTGTGGGATGGGTGCTGGAAGGCGGGGTCAGGATAGGCCAGGCAGAGATGCTGGAGTGTGGAGCAGGGAGGCAGTGGTGGGCAGAGGGAGATGGTAGTTTAGCCTGTCTTGGAGATTATAGTGGGGAAAGAGGAGGGGAAGATTTCTAGGAAGACTCCAGGGCTATGATTTGTGTTGCTGTGTCTTAGGCTGGTGTGATGGTTTATGTCTTGAGTTCTCCAAAGGTCCCTGTGTTAAAGGCTTGGTCCTGTAATGTTGCTCTTGAGAAGCGGTGGCCCTTTAAGAGGTGGGACCAAGTGGGAAGCTCTGGTGTTCCCCATGGGGATCATAGGGCCCAATTTCTTCCTCCTTTCTTTTGCTTCTTGGCCACGAGTAGGAGGCTTTTGCTCCTTTTCACTCCCCAGCCTTGTACATGGCCTCAACAAAGTAATGAAGCCACCTGATCATGGAGCAGAAGCCCCAGGACTGTGACACACAGTGAACCGCTTATGTTCATAAGTTGATTATTACGGGTGTTTTGCAATAGTGCTGCAAAGCTGATCAATACGAATGAGTCAGGAGCCCCTGTTTGGCTGGGTTGTGTCAGCAGTGTCCATTTCCAGTGGGTAGATGAGTCTAGATGTCCTGCCAGAGTCCAGGGGATGACAAGTGTGTAGACACATGGCACTGGAGAGTATAGCAAGTAGAGCAAAGAAGCTAGGCAGCTCCAGGAATTTCAGCAGTCACCTGCCTCCCTTCCTTCCTGTCTTGGGCCCGTGCTACTCCCCTCTGCTCTGTGCCAATCGTGCCTTGTTGCTGAGGGAAGTGTTCTAGGTTGACATTGTCTTCTTCCAGCCGGAGGCTGAGGGCGAGTGGGGACTGCGTAGGCCCTGGGTGCCTGGGGCTTGGTCCTGTCCAGCTGTGGCCTCCATCACACAGTGCTCAGGGCCTGGTGCTTCTGCCCCCGCAGTTGTGCAGTGGACCCTCAGCTGGGGGCACCGTCCCTCCCTTTTTCACGTGCCACCCCCCCATCACCTGCCTATGACGGAGTCCCCTGTGTTCACTTGTCCCCTGCTTGGTGCTGATGCATGTAGCCATGGGAAGGGCAGCAGAGTAGAGATGAAGGGGGGACTCCTACTAGAGCACTGGACCGCCCACATGTGCCAAGCCACAGACCTTGGGTTTCTGTCTTCCCAGGGAAAGGGCGTGTGATGCGCGGCTCACATTTCATTACTAACGGAATTTTATTGCCGCCCCAGAAGGGCTGGATTAATTCTAAACGCTTGCTAGGCTGCTCATTTCTCCCTAAACTGGAAATCACTATAATCACCATGAAAACTCTGACTCAGAATCTGAATCTGCATCTCCAGCTGAGCTTGCAGAGTGAGTGCAAAGGCAGCCACAGGTTAGGCAGGGGGTTGTGAGGTGCCCCACAGGAGCTGCGTGTCTGCTGCTTGGAAGAATGGTCAGCCAGCCTCCCACCCGGCCTGGATGAGCCTGGCAGTGCAAGCACTGAGCCCTGCAGCAGCTGGGTCCTGGTGCCATCGAAGGGCAGACTGGTAGTTCATGGTGCATGTGCATTTCTGGAGGATCATTGTCCTGGAAGGTGGAGGCACAGACAGTCACGAGTGGTCTTGGTGTGGCAGGCATGCCCCCATAATCAGAGAGGCTGAGGTGACTGACTGGATTTCTGATGTTGGTCCTCAACCTCTCCAGCATAACTGTTGCCATGTGCAAGTGAGCTGAACTGTAGACCTTCCTTGTGGGAAGCTGTGGTCAGTAGATGGGACAGGGCTGGGTGCTATGCCAGGCACTGTGCCAAGGCATCCCCACAGTCACTTCCCTTGCGAGGGTGCAGGGTATAGACCCTTGTGCCCTGTGAGCCCCTCTTTGCAGCGTGCCTGGTCCAGCCCTGGCACGGGCTTTTGCGTCAAACTCATGGGCTCTTAGAAGCACCCATCCCAGGCAGAGGATCGTCTTTCCTTAGTTAAATCAAACATTTCTACATGACTGTATCGATCTGCTACTCGGCTTGCAGTGGAGGAAATGCTATGGTCAACAGTGTGCTTAAGACCCTGGCTGTTCTCTGTCGGCATCTGCTGCTGCTGTTTGGACCCTGTGGATGTTGAGACTGTCTCAGACTCAACACCCTGTGGATGTTGAGATTGTCTTTCATGGTCCCCTCGAGATCAGGGCATGGACTGTGTTCCTTGGTCTCACTCCGTGGAGGCAGCTCAGGGAGTGGCTCCCTCCTTGGCCCCTGTCAGTGGAGCTCACTGGCCACATCTTCCTCCTCTGGAGCAGGACTGCTCTGCTTCCTAGTCTTTCCTGAGCACGAAGTGGATAAGAGCGTGGGGACAGCGCACCAAAGGGCTGCAGGCCCGGGGCCTGTTTCCTGACTCTGCCAGCCCCCAGCTGCTGGTGGAAGGACACCGGCCTCGGGAGGAGGAGGTGGTGAGGAGCAGCAGCAGCAGAGGCGGTGCGGTCCACAGCAGCCGCCGTCCCTGTTACAGTGCTCACTCCAGTGACATTGATCATACTATTAGCGCAGTTGTCTGCACCCTCCACGGAGCCTGGGAGCAGCCCTGGTATTTCCAGGGTCTTCGGGTAGCCAGTGATGGATGGCTCTGTGGTCCAGTGCTTGCCTGTGGTGGGCCCGGGCGGTGGTGGCATGTGATGGATCAGCTTGAGGATGGTATTTTGGAAGGAAAGTTCAAATTATATTTCAGGATAATGTGCTGCCTCCCTGGGCCCCGCCTCACATCCCATTTGCAGCATGGCCTGAGAGGTTCTGGCAGGAGGTGACTCGATCATGATGGATGGGCTGCCAGCCCCATTAGGCCTGTGGATCCTGGCTCTTAATTAATATAAATGGAGTTCAATTTGGGGATCTAGCAGCTGTTTTTTGAAAGAGGGGCTATGTGGGCCACAGAGGCCCTTGGCCACCTGTGTTTGCTCCCAGCAAGGCCTGGATGCCCTGTTGGGTGCCCTGTTTACAAAGCTGCCGGCTCTGCTGACCACCAGCCTGCTATGAGCGATCTCTCCTGTCTGTGCTGTTGCTTCCCAAGGCCAGAGTGAGGTGCGCAAGGCCTATTCCTAAGGCAGTGCTGGAGCAGCCTGGGAGTCGGCTCCCCAGGCGAGGAGGGCGGAAGGGCGCAAGGGCGACCAGGGATGTGGCTTCTGCCCCACACACCCGAGTTTTCCCTGAGTGTGGACATGGCTTTGGGTTACTGGGCAGCATTAGGTCTGTGTGTAAGAGAGTGTGAGTGTATGTGTGAGTGTGTGCATGTGCAAATACACATCTGAGTGTGTGAATGTGAGTTGTGCTAGTATGTGTGTCAGTGTGGGTGTGTGAGTGTATGTGTGAGCATTGGGTACAGCCTGCCCTCCATGTCTGCAGGTTAAATATCTGTGGACTCAATTAGGTGTGAGTTGAAAGTATTTTCAAATAGCAGCTCTGCCCTGAGCCGGGCTACTTTCCTTCTTGCTCGTGTCCCCTGTGTGATATGATGCCAAGACTGTTTCCACAGTATCTCTGGCTTTAGTGTGCGGAGCAATGGTGAGGCAGGGAAGCAAATCGGAAGATGTGCACAGCGCCTTTGCAGACACTGTTCCCCTCCATGCCACTGGTATACGAGGGGCCCTGGGCCTGGTCTGCACATGCTGAGAAGTAGCTATGTGTGCACATGTGCACATAGGGTGTGTGAATGGCGTGTAGTCTGAAAAGCAGGTGCTTGAAAAGCAGCTCTTCAAGAAGAGCGCACGCCGTGAACTATTGGCGATTTTTGTGGTGCAGATCCTCCTGCCACGGCTGCTCTTGAGCCAGGCGATGTCACCGTGTGGCTCCAGGAAGAGATGACATCACTGTATTGTATTTTACACATGGCAGCACGCATAGCTTTAGGGCACAGATAGGGATAAAATGCAGGAAAATAATCAGGAAGCAGAAGCATGGTGTATGTATCAATTTTGCTTGTGAAATAATAACTTATAGGTTTGCGTTTGACAACTGAGCCCTGAGTTCCTAAAAATGTACCACTGGGCTTCAGCATACTGAGTGTGAGTGTGCATGTGACCACGTGCATTTGTGAGTGTGTGGGCACCTGCTTGTGGATTGAGCGGGGTGGGGCCTCTTGCACTCAGCATCAGCCCTGTGCCGAGCTGTTTCATCCCCTGGGAGAATACCTCGACCCAGCCATAGCGCGGCAGATGGAACCCACCTCTGTCACCCTCACCCCCTCTCTTCACAGCTGCAGCTGCCTCCTGCCCGTTGAGGCCCCATATGCGTATTTGGACATCACTGGGTCCTCTGGGGCCCTGGCTTGGTGCTGCTGCAGCCTGTGCCCTCCCACTGAGCTGCCAGGCACAGCCTTCAAGGTCAAGCCGTTGATCTGCCTTAAATGCCCATCTCATCTGCGCAAGACCCAGCACCTCGACCCCGCTGCACCAGGGGTGCCATCTCTACACTCCCAGTCCCTGAGCCCTTTCCTGGAGCATGGCCTGCCTTGGGCCCAGGACAGTCCACACTTTGTCTTGGACAGCATGAGGAGTCCCTGGCATGGGGCTTCTGTGCCGTGGCATTCTTGGGAGGGCTGTAGGCATCTCTGAGCTCTCACTATGGCTCACTACAGCTGCACCCTCGGATATGGTTGGCACAGCCTCCCCTGAGGAGACAAATTAAACCGAGTCAGTATCAGAGAGCAATTATGTAAATCAAGCACATAAGTTAAAGCACAGTGGTCATGAGGTCAGCGGAGAGCCGCAAAGACAGAGCCAGCGCTGGCAGGACTAGAACAGTGAGGGCGGAGCTGTGGCAGTGGTGTTCCTGGAGCAGGCGGTGTCCATGCCAGCCCTCCCCATCTGGGCTCACGTATGCCTTATGCCCACTTTTCTCCTCGTAGATCCCATCTCACAGAGGCAGTGCCTGTGCCCTGCCTAGGCCAAGGGGTGTGTCCACTGCCTACCCTGTTAGGCCCCAAGGCCCATCCCCTGTCCCTCCTTGGGAGCCCCACCCCTGCCAAGAAGGGGCCTGTATGAGACCTGGGCAGCAGACACTTGGGTTGCATGGCTGTGGCCGAGTGGCGGGGTCACTCAGGAACAGAGCTGGGCTCAGAGACCGCGCTACATCCTTGGCTGCTAACCCTCTGTCCTCTCTCTCAGGGACCTGGCTGATGCTGGGTGGTCTGGGCTGACGGACAGGCCACCCAGATACCCCTCCAATCAGGAATGTCACTGTGGCCATCCTGTTCCCCTTCCTCCTCCCACACAGAGTTGACTCTTTGATCCTGGTGGCCCTTTCCCTCTTGTCTGTGTGCAGAATTCCTTCTCAGCTTGTGGGGTTCAGCTCCCTACCCTGCATGCTTCCTGGACCTTTCTTCCCCATGACCTGGTAAACAGACTGTTTGTAAGTGTGACCGCTTTCCTGGCATGTCTCCAGGTCTGGCTTTTTCTGTGTCCCTTGAGCTTCCTGATGTGATTGATGGTGTCTGACCTACTGTGGGCTGTGGCCTGCTTGGGCACCAGACATGGGCTTGCAGACAGCAGAAGGTGAGAGGGTGGCCAGTCCCAAATTGTCCCTGGGGTGGCGGGAGTCCTGGGTGTGGTCAGCACCCTGCACGTTCCTAGGAGTCGGGGCCTGCTGGGTGGGCCAGCAATGTCCTGGGGCAGAATGTAGAGGTCAAGCCCAGCCTGGGCTGCTTCTGAGTCATCCTGCTCAGGCCAAGGCCGCTGCTGCTAGTCTCCTGGGCTTTTCCTCCTTGGTGATGATTTACAGAACTAATGAAGATGCCGCGTTTTACCGTGTAATGTCAGTTATTAATACTGATTGCAAATTAGCAGCTGGTAATGGCATGCGTCACATTTTCATCTTCTTGCAGTTCTTAACAGCAAGGCTTCAGCATCCTGTGTGGTCTCTCTGGAGCTCTTGGTGCCTGGATGAGGCAGTGGGCTGCTCCAGAAGCCTGGGATGGGGCGCCCAAGCGTTGGTCTGGCACAAAGGCAGAGCCTCTTCCAGCATGCAGATCCAGTGGCATTCCAGCTGTGTTGGAGCCAAGGTGTTGTGTACAAATGGATGTAATCCGGGAAGTAATTGCACAGGAGCACTGCTCGGGCCTGGGCGAGGGGTGCATGCCTGGCACCTAACTTGGCATGCACACCACTCAGGACTGTGTGCCTGCCTCCTTCCTGTCCCTTCCCAAGTGCCTTGGCATGATGATGGACAGTGTGACTGTAGAGCTCTGCCTGTGCGGTTGTCTGAGGTGCTGAGCTTGGACCCCAGTTCTGTCTTTCCTGGACGGACAAGGTCAGGCAAGGCATAAAGCTGTCACGGGGATTAATGAGACAGTGTGTGCAAAGTGCTCAGTGTGGCGCCTGGCTCAGAGTCAGGCCTGGGTATGCTGTATTGTGCATGAATCAGCTGAAGCTTCAGTAGAAACATGTCTTCTCTGCAGGCATGCCTTTGTAATTCCAACTACTTGGGAGGCCGAGGCAGGAGGAATTGCAAGTTCAAGGTCAGCCTAGGCAATTTAGCAAGGACCTGTCTCAAAATAAAAGTTAGAAAAGCATTGGATGTAGGTAGCTCAACACTCCTAGGTTCGATTCCTAGTCCTTGGGGCAAAGTCGTACAGTATTTATTTCTAGAAGTTCCAGAGGCAGGAAGTCCAGAACTTCCTCTTCGTGCCTGCGTGGGAAGGCCTCCTGCTGGTTTGCAGGTGGTCTTCACATTGTGTCCTACAAGTCTAGTCTTCTCCTCTCTTGCAAAAGTGCTCAGCATGGGCAACACCCCATGCCCCAAGCACCTCCGGAGGGCTGTATCTCCTCCTGCTCCTGCCAGGGTTAGGACTTGAATGTCTGCATTTTGGAGGATGCAAGCATCAGACCATAGCGTGTGGTCATGATTGTCCCATGCCACAGATGAGGCCACTGGCCACATCTGCTTTGGGAGCCCTGGGACATTCAGATGGGATGTATCCTGGGGAGCTGCCTCTCTAGCCGTGCTTTGAGGTTGTACCTACGCGACGGGAGGTCAGGGCGGCACCCAGATCTGCCTCCGAGCCCAGCGGCAGGTCATTCCTCTGGAGGGACTCAGCCCTGTGATCTTCGGTTTTCTGTCCTGTGAAGGAGGATAACTGCCAAGGGGGAGATGAGGACCAGGCAGCGTGAGGTCCAGGAGAGTAAGTTCGAGTCCCACTGGGAGATGCCAGGCCGAGCTGGCATCCAGTAAATCCAGCATCTGAAACAGCTGCACTTTGAAAACCAGCCTTGCAGATCTTAGAGGAAGAGCTGCTAAAAATCAGTACCGAGGACTATGCGAGTGAAGGTGATGGGACGTCAATTTTATTCGTGAAAATTCTGAAAATCATTAGCATATTACAGATCCTTTAAAAATATGATCTCATGCAGTTGACGGAGGGGAATTGCAAATCAAAGGCACTATTTATTGCAATGGGAATAAGGGACCTGCCAGATTAAAAAAAATATCGAAAGAGCCAGAGACTTGAAACATGAAAGACAGTAGCAGATAAACACCATAGAATTTTCTCAAAATACTGGAACCCAACTTGGAACAGGAGTTGGTGAAGAATTATTTTATAAACCGTTTTCATTATAACACGTGTAAAATGCAAATCTTGATCATTATGTAAATTAGTTACTTGGTGTAATTTACTTAATTCAAAGCACTTAATGCAGCGTGGTATGTTTTTTCCAAAGTGCCAGAGTAGACGTTTATTTTAAATTGTTTTTAATCTCGGTCTTCGAGGCTGATTATTTAAAATGTTTTTTCCTGGTGTTTATCTTTTAAATGGAAAGGAGTGGAACTTGGTGAGAATATAAGGTGGTCAGCCGATGGCTTACGCTGCTCTGGGGAATGTGTGGCAGTTTCGCGGGGACCCCACGCCTGGTTTGGGTGCGCTCCACAAATGCAGCCACAGGGAATCACCTTCCCCTGCCCCATGCCTTCCCTCATGTGCCTTGTGGATGGTTCCGAAACCTGCTAGAGGGGAAATTCCTGGGTACTGTAGGGCCTCATTAGAGGCAGACACTGTTCTGGGAGTTTTCTGTGACAGACTTTCCATCGCTTCAGCTGCTTTGGAACTCTGAAATTTCTGTTACTCCAGAAAGGAGAGGCGACCTTTTTAGTCTCCTATTGTATCATCTGGCTGTACGGCTGGCACCTGTGTTCTGGACGAGCCTGTATAGCAAGGGAGATGGTTTGCTCCTTTGGGGGCCTCCTAGAGGCACCCCCATGCTGATGAGGAGGTGGGAGGGGGCCAGAGCGCCCTGCAGCTGAAATGTAAGGAGCAAGGCTGGCAGTGCTGTTCTGGGGAGCATGGGCTCAGATGGTGGTCGGAGGTGGTCCATAGCCACCCCACTGGTGAGGGTGGGTTTGAACCTGAGCAGTGATTATCCTGCATACCCTGCAGAACCAGATGGGTGCTTCTCTGCATCCTTCCCCAGGCTCTGAGATGGGCCACCATGTGTGAGGGATTTATGTGTTTATTTCTGGCCTGGATGATAAAAATGACATAGATTAATGGCATACAACTTGACATGTGGAGACACACACACACACACACACACACACACACACACACACACACAGTGCAATGGGCAGATCATGCCCTTTCACATATACATTAGGTCATATATTTATAGTTTTTGTGGTTAAAGACTTAAAATCTACTTTTTGTAGTTTTCAAGTATGCAATGTATTGTTATTAATTGTAGCTATTATTTGCACAATAAATCTCCAGAATTTATCCCTCCTATCTAAACTGAACATCTGTGTCCTTCAGTCAACACTTTCCCCATTTCCCCAAACCCCGTCCTCTGGTAACCACCGCGCAGGTCCCGATTTCCGTGAGTTCTGCTTTCCTACACTTGTGTGAAAGATACCCTGTGTGGTATTTGCCTGGCTAGGTCTGGCTTATCCCACGTAATGTAACGTGCCCCAGATCTCACTCTTCTTCACAGCTGGATAGTCCTCTGTGGTATATGTGCATTTTGTCTGTTCGATTTTGGTCCTGGAAATTAGAGCTAGGCCTTTATTCTGAGTCACATCCCAGAGCTTTTCTTTTTCTTTTTGAATTTTGAGATAGGTTCTTACCAAGTGACTAACTTGCTCAGGCCGGGTTTGAACTTGCAGTCCTCCTGAGTCAGCCTCCAAGAGAGCTGTAATTATAGGCTGACGCCGCTAAGCCTGGCTCCGGCCACCCGTGGGTGAACACATGGGCTGTGTCCCTATCAGGCTATCCTGAAGCATGCCACACTGAGCACTGGAGTTATGATATGGGCCTTACTATTATTCAGGTGTGGCAAGGCCTGCAGGTCAGGGCAGCTAACACTGGAAAGGGAGTTGGTTCTGTTCACAGGTCCGTGGGCAGCCCACGCATGCCCCAGGTCCCACAGGGAGGCAGGGAGCCTTGCCATGGTGTCCAGAGAAGGGCAGGGCCTGAGGAGCAACTCCAGGCTGGCTGCTTTGGGTGATTATCAGGCTCTGGGCTCGGCTCTCCTTGGGTTTCGGGTCTTGGACCCAGGGAGATTTGGACAGATAGACAGAACCTTCACATGAGACCCAGGAGAAAGAGGGTTGGGTCCGGACGGTGAGGTCTGCATGTGGGCTGCCCCGGGGTCCCTGTCCCGCATCAGGGAATTGCTGTCTAGGGTGGGCAAGGTGCCAGGTGCGAATCAGAGGAACATGAAATGAAAGACAGCTAGAGAAGATGTCGGGTCAGCAGATGTTTTGAGGGTGGGGTGGGGGTCGCTGGAGAGGAGCCCTGGCCACCTGGGACTGTGACCCTATGGGGGAGGCCTCCCTCGCAGAACAGGGACCCTGTGCTGCGCACCTAGAGACAGCCCCAGCCGGGCCCTGCGGACCTGGAGACTGCTCCCTGTTGTACTGAGAAACCCTCGTGTGCTTCTCCTCTACCCAGCCGACTTACATAGCATCTTACGTGGATCGATGGCTGCACATTTATCAGTTCATGAAGTGCGATCTGCAAGCCACACCTGTCCCAGCGCAGAGGCGGCACCGAGGAAGCCCATGCGAGCTTTGGCCCTGCAGCCTGCAGCTCCTAGGATCAGGCTGGGCATCAGCCTCAGATTGTGCCTGGAGATGCGTGAGGAGGGGAAGAAGAGAAAGCAAAGGAAAAGCGAAAGAAGGAAAGAAAGGAAGGGAGGGAGGTCGAGAAAGAGGGTACACATGGCTGGAAGTCATGGGCAGATCAGACACATGAGGAGGAGGGCAGGGCTGCCCCGGTGGCTGAGCCCAGCGCAGGGGCCTTGGTCATCTCTCCTTGGAAATGGCGACTCGGCGGCCTCACTCCCCATCACTCCGCTGCCCTGCAGGTGGGACTGGGACAGTGAGGGTGGTGTCTGCACTGGGGGTGAGCAGGAGGGCGGGGAGGGGCCTACCAGGTGTTAGGGAGCAACGAGGATGATGGGGAGGCCACATCTGGGGAGACCTTTCAAGTATGTCTTTGGGAGCTCAGATAGGAGAGAAATCTAAAGAGCAGTCTGAAGAATCAAAGTTGTCTCAGGCGCTGGAAAATTCGCCAGTGATCCTGGAGTCTTGTGACTTCGGGCTCCGTCTGGGAGGGGTGCAGGCTCCATGCCTAGATATGTGCATTGCAGATGGTAAAATATTCCTCCTAAGTACTCTCTGTGCCGGGCCTTTCTTGGAAATTGAAATAGTAGGGAGGCAATTGGAAGTGTGTTCTTTCATTTCAATTACTTTCCAGAAAAAGTATTTAAAATACCCAGTGACTGTCTGATTTTTATCAAAGAAGTCAAGTGACAGTCACAACTATAGTCTTAGGTTTGGGAGAAACTTTCCTCAAGGTCACTTGTGCCCTTGGGGGCATGTTGTGCTTGGCTGCAGCTGTCCTGCGTCTTCAGGCTGAGGCTTGCTTAGATTCAGGTCAGTTCGCAAAGGTTTGTTTGTAGTACTAGGAATTGAACACAGAGTCCTTATACCAAGCTACATCCCTTGCCCTTTCTTACATGGTATTTTTGCGACAGAATTTTGCTAAGTCACTAAATTGTGCAGGCTGGGCTGGAACTTGTAGTGCTTCTGTCGCAGCTCCCAGAGTGCTGGGATTAAAGGCCTGTGCCACCACACTCATCTCTCTATTCTAGACACAGAGCTTTGAATTGTATGGGGAAATAAAGAAGACCCACTTCCTGCTTCTTGTAGTGCATTCTTGAATTCTATGGGTTTCTATCCCGTAGTATTATTAAATCTGTGGGAGGAGTGGGTGATGAAGACTCAGTTGGAGGTGACTCTGGGGAGGAGCTGTGGGTTCAGGGCGTCTCAAAGGAGCTCTGCAGATTTCAAACCAGGAGCACCAGGTAGACTGTGGTCCGCATGAGCGTGTGTACGTGTGTGTATGCATATGTGTACATGTGCACACATGTCTATGTTTTCTACAGAGGGGCGAAGATTTGCGTTCCTTGCAACACAGGCTTCCTAGTTTGTGATGGCTGTGGTGGTAGTGATGGTGACGCAAAAAGAAAAATAGAAAAAGCTGTTGGGACCAGACATTTCTTACTCCAAACTAGATGAAGGGTATTTATTTTGTGTACATCATTAAAGTCTCTAGATACTTTTCTGCTTGCTTATACTTTGACTGACTGATGCTTTTGAGGATATTAATTTGTCAACTTTTAATAAGCTGTTGTAATTTGTTGAAGGTTAGATGCAGGCTATGTTATGAGCAGATGTGACCTGAAGGGAGAACATTCTCGGGCCGGGGATTTAGCTCAGTGGTTCTGGCACCTGCCTTGCAAGTGCAGAGGCTGGGTTCAATCCTGGTAACTCCATACAACAATGCTGGGTGTGGAGACTCATGCCCACCAATCAGAACCACATACCACAGTGCCTGACATGGTGGCTCACACCTGTAATCCCAACACTTGGGAGGCAAAGGCAGGAGGATTGCTGTGAGTTCAAGGCTGAGCTCAGGGCCAGCCTCAACTATAAAAGTGAGACCCTGTCTTAAACAAAAACAAAAACAAAAAAAAAAAAAGAGAGAGAGAATATTCTATAAGAAAGTGTTAGCAGTCAGACTTCATGTGCCTGGTGGAGGCTGTTGTGGAAGTTTCCTGGGAGGAGTGGGTGGGCAGCTGGGGAAGGGAGGGTGTCGGTGGCTGACAGTGGGCAGCCTGCCCCTTGGGCATCCTCCCTGTCTCCGGGAGTGGGCTTTGGGGTGGTGGTGGAGTGGGGCAACATTGCAAACTCTGTTTTTTTTTCCTTTTGTAGGGAATCAAATACGTTGTATTTATGTTAGTACATACTTGCAGTATATAACAATTGTGGGGAGTTGGCACGTGTACACAGGCATCTTAATTATTCTTATGACCTTTCCCTTCTTGGCCCATTCTCTGCCTCCATCTCCTGATCCCCCTCCCATTTGCAAAACTTCTGTCTCCCCATTTCCTGTGAACTGTCCTTTCCTTTGCTCTTTAGTTCCTTTGTACTTTGAGTTTCTCCTGTCAGAGAAATCATGTGACATTTAAACGGCATATCTGATTCGGTGCCTGGAATGTTTCTGGCCTAGGAGGAGGACTTCTGCTTTCCAGGCTAGGGACCTGGCTGGTGCTGGGCAGTGGGCAGGCGGCTGCTCTGCTGCGCCCGGTGGTTGCATAGGGGCTCCCTGGAGGGCAGGCCCATGGGAGCAGCCTTCACTAATGCCACAAGTTCTAGGAGTGAGGGGCCAGCCAGTGCTGGAGGGGCTGAAACTTTCTGAGGGCTCAGCCCACCAGGGCCCTCAGCCGAAGTGCGGTGGCTGAGCGTGAACAGCAGCTTTGAGGGCATTTGTTTCCCATGTCCCATATCTGGGTCCCCAGATAGTCGCCACCTGCCTCTGTCACCTCAGGGTCTGTGAGGAGAGGCAGCAGTCCTGTGGGATGATGGGGTTTAGGCAGGGTGAGCTCAGAGGACGGACCGAAAGGACTTCTCTCCCAGTCTGAGAGGCCTGGACATGATACATGAGGTCCCGGGGCCACATGGGTGACCCCTCAAATGCGTGAGCCCATGTGGGCTGCCACAGCACATGGCAGGTGAATGTGCAAGGAGGGGACGAGGACGGGGCTGGTCTGTGCTGTTGGGAGACTTACTGTGGTCTTGGAAGGTGCTGAGAGCAGGGGGGCTGGTAGACGGGGCCCCAGGGCCCCACTTTTATGCCTGTCTGTCAGCTCTGCTCAGGTCAGGGTCAAAGCTGAGTGCTGCAGGAGCTGCTTGTGGACTCATGGCGTCGCTCACACCCAACTCTGTGGGGACGAAGTGGTGGGCACCTTGGTAAGGCCCAGCCCATCTTTCATATGCCTCTCTGAGTACCAGACCTGGCCCATCCTCTGACCCTGGCCTGTCAGGCAGTGATTGCGGGACAACAAACCAGCCCAGACTTAGTGGCTCACAGCAGGAGTTGTCTGTTACTCTCTTGAGCCTGTAATGCACCCAGGCAGCTCTGCATCGGCCTCACTCCCATGTCTGAATTCAGCAACATGTGGCCCAGGTGGCTGCTGGGACGGCTGCCTTTGTACCCATCCAGCAGGCTGGCCCAGGACGTCCAGGACCTGGCATGGAAATGCATCATCACTCCCTCAGGGGCCTTCAGAGAGACAAGAAAGGGTTGGGAAGAGGGGTGCACTGACCAGGGTCCTGAGGCCCTGATCTCTCTGGGGCGTGGTTTCCTCTACCCAGGTGGAAGCTGGTGTCTTGGCGCAGCGTCCTGCGCCAAGACGTCCTGTGGCTGTCTCTGTCCATGCACCACCCGCATGGTGATCAGGGGTCAGAGTTGGCTGTTGAAGGCTTGAAATGTGGCTCCTATAGCTGCAGAGCTGGGTGTGAATTTTTGTTTTGTTTTCATTAATCTAATAAAACACTTACTAATAAAAACGTAAATAGCTACAGTGGCTAGTAGCTGTGTTCTGGAGTGTTCCAGATGGAGAGGACACTTTCATTACGATTGGCTGGAAAATGACCAAGTGCCTGGCAGAGGAGCCGCTGCTGGCCTAGGCATAGGTGTCACTCAGTCCTGAGCCACTCTTGGCTTTCAGGGCAGGTGTGAGCTGTGCCATGCACAGGGCGGGAAGCCTTGGGCTGACGCTGGGCTGAGAACATCTGTCAGGGCTCCCTGGTCTCTGCATCTCGAGGTGTCTGTGCTCGCGTGCTCTCCACTGCTGACAAAGTCATTCTTACTGTCTGTGCCAGGCTTGCTTCCCTTAGCACAGCACCCTTCAGGAGTGTCCACGTTGCCATGAATGATAAGACGTGATCTTTCTTGTGGCCAAATAGTATTTTCTTGTGTGTGTGCACCTTCCTCTTCATGCATGCCTCAGCTGGTGGACACAGAGGCTGTTTCTGAATCTTCGCTATGATGGGTAGTGCTGCCAAAAAGTACCCTGTGAGATCTTACTCCTATGTGGATCTAACAATATTGTTCTCAGAGAAGTAGAGTGGCAAAGTTCTCTGGTTCCTGGAGGTTGGGCTGAGGCTAAGAAGAGGGTAGAGAAAGATGAGTCAGTGTCCAAGGTCGCAGTTGGAGAGAGGAGGACATCTTAGCATTCTGTGTCTCCGAACAGTGACTGTAGTTAACAGGACTGTGCAGAGTGTAGCACACTGCTGTGCGTGTGGATGGATGTGGATGTTCTCACCACCAAGAGCTCGTGGCTGTCTGAATGATGGACGTGCTCATGGCTTGGGTTTTCTTCTTACACATGTATGCATGCATTGTGTGCCATATGTACAATGACCGTGTGTCAGTTAAAAACAAAATAAAAACGAATCTGTTCTTCATCCTGTTCCGCTTTCCTCTGAGCAGGCCCTGGGGCTGCAGCTCTCTAGTGTCCTGGGCTGCGTGGCTGCCCTGTGGACCTAGGGGGTGTGGACAGCTGGGGTCTGTGCATGGGCTCTGGCAGGAGGCCCTCGGTTAGCCTTGGTGGGTTAGTGTTCTTTGCTGAGGTGTGCCCCCATGAAGGTCATGGGGCCTGGCCCTGGTGTCCCTGTGCCCTGGCAGGGAATCGGTACAGAGCTCTGAGCAAGTGTGAGGCTGTGAGACCTGGCCAGGCTGCCAGGTCTGGGTGGCTGGAACACCTGTGCTGTGGGCATGAACATCAGGCATACATCGCAGCCTCGAGAATGGCCTCCCAAGGTGCTCCTTGGACACTGTGGTGCCCTTTTTGCCCACAGACTGTTAGGCCCCTGGACCCAGGCAGGAGGAGCCCCGTCCCTCACAGCCCCATGGAAATGATAGTGGGCAGTTTTCATCCCTTGTTTCTATATGAGCGAGCAGTGTCTTAAAGGGTGTGGGCTGTTTGCTGGAGAATTGAGGGCCTGTGCTCAGGCCTGGGTGTTGGGGAGCAAGAACCCGTGCTCAGCACCCTCATCACGATGGCAAAGGCACTGTGTTTGGTTCTCTGTGTCACAGTCTGGCTGGGGACTCGCAGTCTGTACTGGCGAGCATGGAGACCGCTGTGGCAGCAGCCACACACTGCCCACACCTGCGGAGCTCAGGGCATGGATGGACTCGGACAGGTGTCTTGTAGAGGAGCCAGTTGGGATCGAAAGGGCTGGGTTCACACTGCCCTCTGCGGTGTTTGTTCTTAGTGACTGGATGGGCTGGGCCAGCCCAGGGTGCCCAGGGCAGATAGTCTGGGGGCTGCATCCTTGGGAGACAAATGCAGGAATGGGCTGAGGAGTGGTCCCAGGCTGGGAAGCAGTAGCCTAGCTGTAGATTGACTGGCCCTGGAAAAGTAACTCAGGTTGGCCTGGGTAAAATAGATCGGCCTCTGGAACAGAGATGCTCAGGCGCAGGACCCAGAGGCACGGGTGACATTGGCAGGATGGCCAGGCCCGCCGGCCTCTGGATCGGGTCCATGCTTAGGCAGGTCTCCTTGAGAAGGCCAGGTGGCTTGGACAGTGGGGCTGTCAGACAATTTAGAGTGATCACCGCCCATCCCACCCAAGTGAGCCCTTCTGGCCTGCCGCCCTGGTGATGGCTCCAGCAGCCTGTCTTGCAGGGGGCTGCCCGAAGGCCACTTGCTCATCTCCTAAGTAGCCAGGGCTTCGGGTGAGTCACCCCAGCTGGGGAGAGCATGGTGAGGGAGGTTTCATCAAGAAAAATCAGATCCCTGTAGCAAGACAGGGTCCCTTGTGTCGGGGTTGGTGCCATCGTACAGGCTGTCCCACCAGAAGGTTGGAGCAGGACCAGGACTGAGCATCTCTTCATGAGGTGAGAAACCTCAGCCTTGAGGTGCACAGGTGCAGGGACGCCCAGCCCGTGCAGCCAGGACCGTGGACCTGCTAGGCCCGGGCCCACTGGGGAGGGAAGAGGTGCTGATGTACAGGGCGTGTTCTGGCCACGGGGCAGTCACCCTGGGGCTGGGCGCCAGGGAGAGACATTTGGGTTACATTGGCATTTCCAGCCTCTCTGGACCACCAACGCAGACGCCAGCCTTGGTTTGGGGGGTGGGTGGGAGGGAGCTAGATGCCCTGTGAGAGCCCTTGGTGCTTACAGACCACTTTCTCTTTGTCTTCTGCTCCCACTTTACAGATATCCGAGGGCTCCAAAGCTTTCTGGACCAGGCCTCGAGGCTGGGCCTTGATGTCTCTTTACAAAAAGTGGACAAGAACATCAGCCATGTGTTCACCAGCCTCTTCACCACCATGAAGACAGAGGAGCTGAACCGATACCGGGACACGCTGCGCCGCGCCGTCCTGCTGCTCAGCCCGCAGGGGGCTCACTCCTTCATCAGTGAGGTAGGTCACACGGACCATGGGCGCTGGGGCCTGGTGCTGGGCACAGGGGCGTCTGGGGATGGGCCTGCAGGGTGCAGGTCTCTCGGGCCTGTGGACATTCAGCCACAGCACACGGCCATGCCAGGGACGCCTGACATGACCTGGAGACGGATTGGTCCTCAGCAGGTGCCCGAGGCCTGCCTAGGCTCTGAGAGGCGGTAGGGCGGCCATTGGTAGCCTGATCACAAGTCACTGCCAACAATTTCTGCGGATGTTTTTTCCTGTTAATTTTCCTCTTTGTTGACAGGTATAAGCATCTAGGTGAATACATTCCGAGCTCTGTGCAGAGGTGGGCAGGTCTGCCGTGGGATTTGTTAGCAGCGGGGGGAGGTGTCTGTTGCCTGTCCTCACATGATGCCTGCTTCTCTGGTGCTTGAGAAAATCACTGTGTGTTTCTCTGAAAAACACCTCTATTAGGGGTTAGGGCTCTCTAATGAAGACAGGGCTGCAAGTTTAACAAAGGAACCATTCATTTGAGAACAGACTGGAAAGCTCTGAGCTAGAAGGAGCTGGCTGATTGGTGCAGGCCCCAGTGGTCTCCTGGTGGAGATGAGGAGGAGGCAGTGGCAAGACCCTCTCTGGCCTGAGCCGGTTTGGAGAGAGGGGTGTGCAGGGATGGGGTGCCCAGGGCGAGCAGACTCTGCGGTGCTCCCGCCCGCCGTTCCCTGCATCAAAGGCCAAGTGAAGAGATGACAGAATTACACTGATGCCGTTGGATGCACTCTGCTTGGTTGTTCTGTTTCCCTTTCTGATTAATTATTACTCAGAATGCTACCTCATGCCTCCAGAGCCACCGTACAACCTGACGGTGGGGAATGTGAAATTGGAACAGTCAATTCGATGCAGCTGTGGTGGCCCTCGCGCTTTCTGCTAATCAGGTCCCACGCACACTGGTGGTCAGCTGGGTCATGGTGGCCACTAGGTGTGCAGCGTTTCCACATGGACATGCTCCCTGTGGGGAGGGATTCAGCCCTGTGCTCAGCGTGCTCACACATGTGGCCTTTCTCAGCTGACTACAGGCTGCTTGGGAAGCCTGCCCACAGATGCCTCCTCCTTGCTGGGTACCCCAGTGGCATCCACTCTGGGCCCTTTCTGTCCTCGGTTATTCTTTGCCCTCTCTTCTGGCTGCTTTTCCTCCTTGCTGTTGCTCTGCTGGGAAGCTGGGGCATGGGAAGGGTAGGTCTGGGAGCTGCTTGGATTTGGGTCACCTCAGCTCCTCTGCGTACAGTTTGTGTGGGGCCGGTCAGCTGGCTTGGCTGGTGTCGCGCCTGTACGTCAGGGTTGGAGGCCACAGTGATGGCGAAGCACTTGGTGCAGCTCCTGGAGCAGCACCTGGCTCTTCTCTGCCCATCTGCCTGCCTCTCCCTCTAGATGAGCGCAGCCCCTTTCTGTCCCCAGGTCCCACAGAGTTTCACACCCAAACGAGACTTGCCTGAGGAACTGTTTCTGCGTGATTCCTTATGCAGACTCCTGTAGCCCGGAAGCACTGCTTGTCTCTCCCGTTACCTTCTCTGGTTCCCTAGGCTGTTAAACCGGTATTGCTGGGTGCCTTGCAGCTGGGGTGCCACTGTCAGTGTCAGGGAAGAGTGACAAGGCCCCGGATGTGGTGGCAGGAGCAGTGTCCACCACTCGGCCAGAGCCTGTGTGTGAGGCTTGTCTCTGTCCTGACTTTTGGTGGAGGAAGCTGTCACCTCCGGGCCTCTTGGTGCGTCTTCTCATCAGCACCCAGAGAGTGGGAAATGGAAGAAGGACCAAGTTACTGACTTGCTGACAGTTACAGTTACCCAGAAGCCATGAAGGGACCGTGCAGATTCAAGGCTGGATCTGATCTGTCGCAGAGCCGCCCACTCCCACACTGGGGAATGACAGAGAATACAATGTCCTGCACCCTCTGTAACTTGTGGCCATGCTGGCTTCATGAGGAACACACCATCCACCTGCCCATGGCCAGCATCTGGCTGAGGTTTGGCGGGCTTTCGCCGGAGGGTTCATGCGTCTCTGAGCATGGTTAGGGGCTGGTGTGGCGAACACAGCTGTCTGACCTGGGAGCCAGGGCTCTCTGGTGCTGTTTCTGCCCAGAGCTGCTGTCGCTGTCCGGGGGCCCTGCTTTTTTAGGCTTCTTGAACAGACTGACCCCATTTCCTCTTTGTTATGACAAGGACAGACCCACTGCCGGAACATGGCCTGCATTTTATACCCAAACAGCCCGTGGACCCTGGGTCCAGGTATGGTATATGGGGTCAGTATAATGCTCCAGGGCATGACACGGGGAGCCACAGCCACTTGGGTTGAGAGGCTCTCCCAGCTGTGAGGCACCCTTCCCTTCTAGAGCGGCAGGGGTAGCTGCAGTGGGTGAGGAGGATGATCTGCTCGTTCATATTTTGCTAAATGTGAGGCTGCTGCTAAGGCTGGACTTTCACCGTCATTAGCCACAAGTCCCGTGTGACACAGACATGGCATCCCTGGGGACCTGCTAGACTGTCAGTGTGGAGTTCTGGGAGCTGCTTCTCTGAGCAGAATTCCCATTGCGTCCCAGGGGGCTGGAGCCCACATGCCCCCACCAGCCTCTCTGATCCCAGCTCCCCAAGGGCTGCACAGACCAGTCCTGGCAGGTTCAGGTTGGCCCTTGATTTGGGTCGGGCAGTGGAGTGCTGGATGCAGCAGGCAGGCTTGGCTTGGGCTCCCATCACAGATCCCGCCCGAGACCCCTGGCCACGCGTTGCTTCTTCCCTTCGGAGGTCTTTCTGTAGCCTTTAGCTCGCAGTGCCAGGTCATCCTCCGAGTTCCCCTTTGAGAGGAACTTTCGGGCCAGCAGCACCCTGGGCTCCGGGTCCCCGCCTTGGCACTGCTGAGTCTGTCTGCTTTGGAGGGGTCTCTTCCCCAGTGGGCTGGCCGTGGTCTGTGGGAGCACAGAGGTGTACCCACATCCCTGCCCTGGAGGAGCAGAGATATAGACCGGAACATACGAGGAGGTCAGGGGTGGGTAACGGATCCTCAGGGAGAGGCAGGTGGTGGGGCTGGGGAGGTGTCTCAGAGCTGGTGATACCAGTGCTGGGGCTATGGGCCTCAGAGAGGGTCTTCGCAGCGGCAGGCATGCGGGACCTGGAGGGCGGGAGCTGAGGCTGAGGACCGGCTTGCTGTCAGCATCCTTTTCAGGCCCTGTATATTCACATCCCGTGGTTTATATCTTACCATCCTTGTTCCTCTCCAGCTTGGGTTGAAGGGGAGACTTCTGGCCCAGTGTTGACTTTGATTTTGGGCTTCATCTCAGCTTTGCTGGTGGAGATTCCATTCGTCTGTCTGTCCTCTGTTCAGCGTCCATCCATCCATTCATTAACGTCCAGCTACCCAGCCATCTGTCTGCCCCCATCCATCCTTCCATCCATCCCTTCACCGCCCACCTAGCAAGTATGACTGTTGCCTCTTGTGGATCAGGAGCCATACCAAGCACCAGGTGGGCCCCGGAGGTGCTACCAGAGAGGCTGTGACCAGCGCTGTCCATCCTGGCGAGTGTGGGCATTGGGAAGAAGGAGCTCAAGACTTTGTCGTTCTCCTTTTTGGTCTTTATCTCCGGGGCTCTGTCTCTGGTGGCTCACAGAATGACCTCTTCCTTTTGCTTCCTCTGTGTTTTCTTCTCTCCCTTCTTATCTCTTTCATTTCTCTGAAAATGAAAGAGTAGGAAGATGGAACTATTTCTAGCTGTGTGAATGCTCTGCGGAGGAGATGCACTGCTGCTGCTCACAGTTCACAAGGTGAGAGGTGGAGCTTGCCTGCCCCGCGCCTTGCCCTGTCCATCTCCGTTTCCCACAGCTTAGGGCCATCTGTGCCTGCCCAGCATGTATGTGCTCAGGGTCTGGCACTGCTTGGTGCCCACCATTGTGTTTTCTGAGAGCAGTACAAGGCCTGGCCGCCAGCAGCACGAGGAGGGGATTGAGCGGGTCTTTTCTAATTCTTGCTTCCAACTGAAAGGCGAGAGGCTAGATCTTTCTTCTCTGTGATGTGGGGGCCTTTTTGGTCCAAAAGTTCTAGAGCAGCCTCTGATCAGCATTCTGCCCTTGAGATTGCTTCTACTGGGAAGGTCAGGTGTGGCCCAGGCCAGGAGAGGTCCACACACAGGATCTGGGCTGGTCTGCAAGGGGGGTGGTCCTGGACACATGCAGACACACTCCTGTGCAGACTGCGCGCCGCTCTGTGCACACCCATCTAGCCCACGATGGTGCTCAGGGTCATGGGGGAGCTTACGTCAGGCATTGCCGTGTGGGAGGGAAGGGACTGTGGCAGCAGGTGACAGCTGCCTTTGTGGGGAGATGCTGATGGCAGATGGGAGGCTGGACAGTGCGGGGCCTGCCCACGGACCCCGCCCATTGCTTGCGAGTGGGGATGGGGCTGTGGTGGTGCCCATTAAATCCGTAACGGAATCAAGTTAGCTCCTCGCTTCCAGTCAACTGGTTCTCAAATCTGCTCAGCAAGTGAATCTCTCAATTTGAATATAAAGACTGTGCTTTTTAATGCATTTATAGCAAAGGTAAATTAAGTAATCACAGCGCTCTGTTGTCCCACATGATATATGCAAATATTTCTCACTCCAACATGGCAAACTCATAGCAGACGACTTTATCAGTCAGAGCTAGGGTAATTCTATGTCATTTAAGTATCATTTACCAGAATATTTTAAATTACTAATTAATTATAGAAGATTAATTTTTAAATATGGCCCTGCATTTGCATTTAATTATGTCCTACTGTTTATGGATTTTAAGGCCCTAGCACTTTAGCAAAAGTGCTATGAGTGTGAGAAATTTATTATTTTTTTCTCTAGAAATCCTTGGAAAGGAGACCACAGGGAGGAACATTTTGTCATTTGTTCTGGTGGGTGGGTTTGGAGCTCAGTGGCTGTGAAAGTGGTCCAGATGAGCTGCCAGGGCAGGGACAGCTGTCCTGTTTTGGAGTCCAAGGTCTTTGTCACTCTCCTTCTGTGACCCTAGACTCCCCATGTCGCTCCTAACCCTTCACGTTCTAGGGAAGCCACCCCGGGCTCCTCCGCTGGCCACTGACTAGCACCGGCCCTGCTGGCTCTGAGGTCCCAGCATGCTCTCCTTTTCTGTTACAGCATTGTCACATTGTCCAGGATCCCCATATCCTGAACACGCCTCTGCTGGTCCTGTACCTGGGGGACCAGCACCCACCACTGTGCCACACCCAGCCAGCTGCTGCATCTCCCGCCCCTGCGCCCGTCATAGCCGGGACAGCTGCTGCCCGCTGCTCCTGCAGACAGTCTAGGGTACCTACCTACTCTGGTTCCGTCCAGGGGTGGGGCGGGCAGAGTGGAGGCACACCTGACTGAGCTCCACCCTCTCCCTCACCCTGTGGCTCTCTTGAGCTTTGGTTCCCCATCTGCACCATGGACCAGTCACATCCGGCCCATAAAGCTTTCTGAGAATGGACAGAGCACTGCGACGTGGGGTGCGGGCTCCCATGCGGAGGGTACCGCGGCACTGGGTCCCCCAGAACGTGACCCTCTAGGCGTTGAGCTGTGGGAAGCACGAGCTATCCCGTGTGACTCTGCGCTGGTCACTGGACATGTTTTGGGGTGTGCCAGCTGTTGGCTTCGGGGTCGTGATGGTGACCTGGCACGGTTCCGGGGCACCCGGGGGAAGAGATGTGGTGGGCTGGCTGGCATGGGGCGAGGCAGCTATTGCTGTTTGGGCATAGCATGACATCCCTCTCACCTCGCTGGGACACTACCTTTGTATCTCCACTGTCGCTGCTGCGTGGCACAAGGGCTCTGGGAGGTGGCCACGAGCAGGGCCTGTGGTCCAGGCTGGAGTCCTGGAGCTGGGGAAGGAGTTGCTGCACTGAGTGGGTGGAAGGAACCAGCCAGGTGGCTGTAAGGTAACGCTTACCAGGAGCAGCGGCCTCTGCTATGTGGGAGGTGCAGGACTTGAGCACCTCAAGGGTATATGACCAGAGTGGGGCAGGGACCCGCAGGAGTCCCCTCTTCCCCTCTCACCTGCTTGGCCCTTCTCTCCTCTGCTGAGGGGTCTGAGGCATTCAGGCTCAGGTGGGTACATGGTTAGGCCAGTACAGGTCTGGGGTGCTGCTTCCCTAGAGGAGGGGCTGCTGTGTTGGGAGCAAACTGATCCCAGCAGATCCCAGCCCTGTGCATTCAGGGCCACCTTTGGGAGCCTGTTCACACTCATGAGCTGGATGTGAGCACCTTCCCGGAGGGTTGCCATGGGAACGACTTGAGCTGAAGCTGTACCAGTGGCGCCGCACATGGTGATCTCGCTATTGCACTTGTGGAAGGTTTCAGTTGAGATGGCAGAACAGGGCCTGTCAGGGTCAAGGTCAAAATGTCAGTGACTCAGAGAAGGGGAGCCAGGAAGAGGGCAGCCCCTCACCTGCTCTGGGGAAGGAAACAGTGCTCCAGAGCCAGATGGAGAGACGTGGATTTAGGCGCACCTTGAGGTGAAAATGGGGTAGCAGGAAGGGACAGTGTCCGTGGCCCTCGGCAGCCTGGATGAGACTGAGGACTGGAATTAGGTCTGACCCAGGACCTGAGCCCTCAGCTGGAGAGGCTGTTGGAGCCTCTAGGGGATCAGGGAAGCAAGGGGGTCTTGCTGCTTCCCTCCACCCCAGAAGAGGCTCCAGATGCCACCCAGGAACCTGCAGGTCCCTCTGAGGGGCAGGGTGGAAACTCAAGGGCTGTCTCCTGTCTGAGCTGGCGTTGCAGGGACCACCGTGACTGGAGTTTCACTGTGGCTGGTCACAGGGCTCCTAAAGAGGGGCAGCTCCTGGTGACTCTATCCTCTCAGTTACTCTGCAGACACGGAGGTGTTTCTCAGCAGCCCAGGAGAGGCTGGCCCCTTTGTCCTGAGTCCTCTGGGGAAGGAGGCCAGCCTGTGCCCTTCCCAAGCCGTCAGGCTAAGCCAGGAAGGACACTCACACTGAAGAACAGGCAGAGGATGGAGCATTTCCTGTGGACAGGTGGAAACTGGTGCTGGCCTGGCAGTGCCTATCTGTGGGTAGGGGCTGGGCATCCATGAGTCCTTAGCACTCTGCACTGGACAGGTGGGTCCGTCTGGCCCTGGCCTGCCACATGAGCTTTTGGGTAGTTCTCTCATGGCAGTTTGGAAGACAACCACAGGACTTGTAAGGATGGCTGTAGCCAACCTTGGAAGGAGTCAGCTATGTCATGCCCCATGAATCCAAAGGCTGGAAACACCCGGGCAGGACACGGAGGCACAGGACAGGTGGGTATAGGAGGGCTGGAGATACCTCGGGCACATCCTGCCTTGAAAGGGAGGGCTGGGCCTTGCTGACACCCCCACTAGAGGGCCTGGGGTCCCAGCTCCTGGTGCTTCCAGAGGAGACAGAAATTTGAACTTTGCCATCTCACAGTCCTACAGATGGGGTGAGCTATAAAGAGATGAGGCTTATCTTGGCTCATGGTTCTGGTTCAAGTTTAAGTGGCCACAACTTGTCTTCTGGCTGGAAAGTCCCAGGTGACAAGGCCTCTAAGAGATGAGAGAAAGCCCGTTTGTTGCTCTGGTCTCTTTTGCCCCTTAACCCACTAGTTTTTACCAGAGGACACTGCTCTGAGGACCTTATCTTTTCTTCCTCATCTCCCAAGGACACTACCTCTAAATACTGTAACTGGCTTAAAATCTTGCCCTTGCACTACCTCACACTGGGAATTGAATCCTAGGATGAATTTGGCAGGGACAGATGTATTCCAACCTTAGCAGTGGCTGATTGCAAAAGGTCAGGGCATTTTCTTTCCCTGAAGAACAGTGTCCTTTCAAATCTGCTGGTGTCAGCTTCCAAGGAAGGCAGAGAAGGAAACTGTGAGTGCGGGAGGCCTCCAGCTGGGCGCCATAGCCTGAGAGGAGCAGGCAGGACCCGTGTACCCACCGGCTTTCAGCTCCCTTTTCTTCCTGGGACGGAGGAGCCATGCACAGGATGGCCAACTGCACAGGGAGCACATGCCCGGCTGCTTCGCGGAGGGATCTGTCTTCAGGGTCAGGGTTTGGAGCCCCACTGCTGGGCTCCGAATCCAGGATCACATGTGTGAAGGGGGAGTCTAACTTCTGCCCACTCCCGGGAGGGGAGAGGAGCCAGAAGGGCCACTCTGGCTGTCAGAGTTGTCCACACGGGGACTGGCATGGACAAGTTTAAAACTGTTCCAAACCTTTAAGACAGGTAGTGGCAGGACCACATCACAGGATGTCATGAAGAGTCCAATGGGGCGGTGCCTTTGAAGTGCTTTGGACAGTCCTAAGGCAGAGTAAGTGCTCAGTAAATGTGCCAGTATGACTGTGGGGTGATGGTCACGATGGGGATGATGGTAATGACCATTGTGACGGTCATGGCAGTGTGAGGATAATGGTGGTGGTGGTGATACTAGTGTCGATCTTATGACACTGGTGCTTCCTCTGGGGACTGCAGGCATCACTTGGAAACCATGGTAATCCAGAGGTCGCAGCTTAGCCACAGGTCCTATTTCTTCACCCCTGGGCCAGGAGTGAGGTACAGCTGAGGCCTTGGTGCTGGGTGAGCTCGGTAGGCACTGTGGTCTTGGAATCTGAGCGAATCTTTCAGGGGGATGCTGGGCCAGGAGTTGCAGCACCTTGGTCCCTGTGGTACAGTGGGACCAGGCCGCGCAGAGGGTGCTGGAGGAAGATCTGAGAGTTGTTTGCACCTTTGTTTTTGTTACCTGGTGCCGGGTGATAAACTGTCCTAGAACTCAGTGGTTTGAAGCAGCAGTCATTTTATTACCAACTGTGTGTTTCCTGGGTCAGGGATTTGGTGATAGCTCGGCTGGGCATTCTTGGCTCAGCCTGTCATGTGGCGCAGGCCAGGATATGGGGAAAGCTGGCTGGAGAAGCTGCAGGCCGGGCCAGTTCTCCACTTCACTGGCCTCTGAATTCACTAGTTGAGCTCTGCAGCCTGGTGGCCTTCAGGCGATCATTTTCGTGGACGGCGCTCACTTCCATTGTGAGTGACCCAGCAGGGCAGGAGAAGCTTGGGCGTGTCCGCCCCAGTTTTGGCAGTGGTGCTGGGTGACAAGATGACCAGGTTGGGGAAACAGTGCCACACATTTGACTTTTGTGGTGTGAACATTCCTGGTGCTACCGTTGGAGAGTGTTAGGGAAGTGACTGATAGCAGGTAAAGGGAAAGAGTGAAATTGCCACCTTTAGGAAGAATGCTAAAGCAGGAATGACGAGGGGTTGGAGGAGCACGGGTGGCGGAGGGATGGAAGCTCAGAGCGAGACTCCCCTGACGTGGCTGCTGTGTCCCCCTGTTAGTCCTGCCGGTCTTCGCTCTGTGGTTCCTCTTGTGTCCTGTCCTGGCAGGAAACAAAAGCCATGAGAACATATTTGACCCATCTGACAGATCCAGACAGAAACCACGGGGCCAGGTGCTGTGTTCCTGACCGTTGTCATTGTCACCGTCTGTTGGTACCTCCAGCATCTTCCTCACTGCCCTGATCAAGAGAGACGGCTTGAACAGGAGTAGCTGTGTGGGGAGCCTGGGCTCCAGCCAGGGAGAAGCAGAGGCTGGAGGACAAGCCGTCTGCAGAGCAGGGGTCCTACTTAGTGTGGCTTTTCTATGAGCAGAGCACCACACATCAAAAATTGGTATTTCTAAGCTAATCGTAGAGTTAGAGAACAGTTATACTGATATTTAATATTTATGCCCAAACTGGCAGTACCTAGACATTAATTATCCCTTTAAAATTAAATCCAGTGACCCTCCATTGCCCCGCAGTGAACTGTGGTTATGTAGGGCTCCAGTGAGGATGATGGAGTGTGGAGGGCAGAATTTGTCGTTTAAAGCCCACGAGCGAAACACCTGGGTCCCTGATCACGCTCTGTCACCCCTTTGGTCTCCCCCGTCATTCTCGCATCATTAAATAGCATTGTGGAAGACTGTTGCTTGAGAGACACAGTGCCAGGACTTGCCAGCCAGTGACATCACAGGACAGATGCCAGCGCAGGACTGGGTAGGTGTCCACAGTGCCACACACTTGAGGGCAGGAAGGCTTTCTGCGGGGAGCGACCTTTGAGCTGTGCCTTGGTAGTCATGAAAGAGCCGGGATGGCAGCAGGGAAAAGATGCACCTGGTGAGGAAGCAGCAGGGCTCGGGCTGGGCATGGACGGGGCTGGAGGAGGGGCGAAGGCACGTTAGCATGTGGAGGAAGAGTGCGTACGAGGACCGAGGCTGTGTACCGCACGGGGCCCAAAGAAATCCTTGACAGTGAGATCCATGGCAGCATGGCTGCCTTTGTCCCCTCTGTGTCCTGAAAATGCTGGTGGCCTCAGGAACGGGATGGAGTGGACAGGACACCGGGGCCAGGGAGGAAGCATGGTGCCAAAAATCGGGCGAGCTAAGGCAGAGATAACGAGCAGGAGGAAACCGTTTTGAGAGCTAATTTAGATGACATTCTATAGAGCTTAAGGTGAAACTCAAGACTCATTTACTTTTGAACAGACTTAATTTTAGAATTATTTTAGACTCAGAGAAAGTTCTCATCTACCCTACATTTATATCCTCTATTATTAGCATTTTGTATTAGTTTCGTATATTTCTTGTAATGAATGAGCGGGTCCTGAGGAAAGTACGTTCTCATCCTGTCTTACTGAAGGTGCGTGTCGCCATGTGACTTCTCACTCCGAGGCTGCCCTCGACCCTCTGGCTGAGGGCGTGTGTTGCACTTCTTTGCTGGTTCACTCTTCTGTGCTGTATGCAGTCCACACTCGCGCAGTGGAGAAAACCTACGTACACTACTTGGGATTCTTCAGCATGGGGGACCTAGTTCACTTTGAAGGGCAGGTGAGCTGTGGTCTGTGAGGCTGATGATGGTAGTGACAGTGTGGTGATGGTAATGGTGGTGGTGATGACTTGGTGGCAGAGATGGTATTGTGGCAGTGATAGGATGATGGTAGTGTTGTTGTTGGTGGTGGTGGTGCACAGGTTAGAAGGTAGACACTCAAAATTCCCTTGAGCACCTTTCCTTGGGCCACACTGGCTCCTCTGTGCCAAGCTCCAAAGGACAGTCCTGTGTGCGTCTGTACCTGGGCCCACAGGGTGAGTAAAGACTCAGCTTCCCCCAGGCAGCCTTAGCTCCTGACCACAAACCGTGTCACCTTGAACAGGGGTGTCCTTGGACTCAACGTCATGCAGTTCAAACCCACCAGCCTTTTGCACTTGTGTCAGCCTGTGCTGAGCTCTGGAGGAGGATGGGCCAGACACTGTCAGCCCAGGAGAAGCCTACGCCGTGTTGGTGACTGTTTCTGGCTGTATGCTGTCTTTGGCCCTTGGGCCTCTCTGAGTCTGGCCAGCTGTCCATCTCAGCTCTGAGTCCAGTGTTGTCCATCCCAGCTGCTGGGAGGCTGGCTTCTCCTGGCTGGACTCCTCTTCGTGTCTTTGGGGAGATGAGCGGGAGCAGCAGCATTGCCTCTGGCCATCGGCCTGGTAGATGCCAGGGGCAGAGGTGGCTCCCGAGTCACAATTTCTTGACTTTATCACACTGTGAGAGCAATGTGCATTCAGTACAAACCACACCTCTGTTGTGAGTGTTGGCCTTGTCCTGACCTAGCGATGTGTGGTCCTGCGCCCACAGCTCCAGGTCAGCCTCGCCTTCTCAAGGGGAAGCACCCGAACTCTACAGTGTGCTGTGTTGCTATTAGACTCTCCCGGAGGGAAGTCAGGCTTACCATGGGCTCATCACCGTGTGACCCTTGCTGGTGGGGAGCACCCATCCGGGGAGGCACTGGGACAGGAAGGTAGCACAGGACAGCCCTGAGCTAGCAGCCACTGGCTGTCGGCACTTCTCACACAAGAGACGCGGGACTTTGGGGGCTCAACAGTGGATTTCAAATTTTGATTCATTTGCTTTTTTATAGTCTGCTTGTTGATTGAGACTGGGTCTTGCTGTGTAGTCTAAGCTGGGCTTGAACTCACTCTGGAGCCCACGCTGGCCTGGAACTCACAGTGATCTTCCTATTTCAGCCTCCCAAGGGGTAAGATTATGGGCGTGCGCCACCGCGCTGGGCTCTTTGGTTCTTTTCTTCATTATTTATTCATCTGTTGTTTCATTCATCTGTCATCCAGATAGACATTGAGCTGCCTCATGTGCTGATGTCTGTGTAGAACCACATTAGGAAGAAAGGGGGGACCTGCAAAACGGTTGTTCATGGTAGTCTTTGAGGAGGGTCACAGACAACCCTTCCCGACCTAGCCATGCTTCTCAGAACACTCTGAGTCTCACAAGCCACTGTCTCCCCAGCACCCCAGATCTGCCACCTTCCGTAGCCTACGCGTGTTCTTGCTTCTCTTTGTCCCTACCTTTCTCCCCTACAAAAGCTCAGTGAGCCTGTGGACATGGAGAAGTTGTGGGTCCTTGTGAGAGGGAAGGATTTTGTCCTATTCTGCACAGAAGAGACCGACATGGATGCTGTGGACCCGGAAGTTAGGAGGATGCTGTCTTTCTGCTCTGTGGGTTCCAGGAGTGGGCTCTGCTTACATACTTCTAGAGACGAGGAACTCACCACCTATTGAGGAAGCTTTTCTGTTCCAGGAAGCTCCACAGTGGACCAGCATTCTCAGGCCACATAGCAATTTTGCTTTCTTTCCCACTGGAGGGGTGACACAGGGAAGGGCGGTTTGGAGGGTGGCTCTGTGCTAGCTCCTGGGCTCTGTGTGGCCAGGGAAAGCACTGATGACACCTGAGTCAGTCACCCCATGAGGCCTCCTGACGACCCTGTGGGTGGACACTGGCCTCACGTGTATACTGACAGCGGAAGGCCCGTCCTCATTATGGCCACCGTCACATTCTGCACCTGCCCTCCTGGGCTGTGGCTGTCACTGATCCGCATTTCACTCCTGCTTTCATTCTCCACTCGCTCTTTGTCACTCTAGGAGTAGGATCCTCTCTGTTAGCACGTTTGGAAACCTATTCCATTGTCGAGGAGAACGGAACAATACAGGTTTTCATCTCCGGCTAATTATGCCTCCAATACACCGATGCTAACTAAAACCAAGGCGAAGGGAATTGGGAATGCTTGATGTGACATTCATAGCTTTGAGAGAAACAGATGTTCACTTGAGGGGGCTTGGAAGAGAACCTCAGCCCGGCCAAGGAGGAGGGTTCGGGGGGTTGTGCAGGAGAGCTGGCCGCCTCCCAGCCTGCAGATGTGGCCTGAGGCTTCTCCACTGAGCCCTGCATGCCTGGGCCTCTTTCTCCAGCCCATGCCATCTGGTTGGGCACGCTGCCTTCACCTGGCTCACCTGATGCTGGGTCACTGCACGCACCTAGTGACAGCAGAGGTCATGCAGTGGAAGCGTCTGTCTGCACATTCACTTCTGAAGCCGCTCACCAGCTTTGGGCTCGGAGCAGGGACCACGGTCTCTGATCACTCATGTGGGGAGAGGTAGTGCCTGACAGTGTGCTTGGGACCTTTCAGTAAGACAGGGTCCTTGCCATGCCCAGGGCACCGGATGTCATCCAGAAATTTCTGTTTTGTTCCAAAAGATGGCACCTTCTTGTGGATTTAGACTGTGCCTCTTTCTTGGATCCTTTTCCCATCAGTTTGAATTTTTTGACCTCCTCAAATGACGTGACTGGTGAGACCTGCCAAACTCTAGGAAGCTCAGGAAGGTGTGAGCACCAGCCTTCCCCCCGACTTGCTGTGCCCACACTCACTGAGTGCAGGTGGCGCAAGCAGGAGAGTGTGGCTGTAGTGAACCCTCCAGCCCCCAGTTCTCTTCTTTTCTCACTGTCCAACAGCTGAGAACTCAGGCCTGACTAATTTACAGAGGAGATGAAGCAGGGTACAGATGTCCTTCAGCCAGAAAATACCCTGCGACCCGGGTGACTGTAGAGACTGGGCGGAAGCACAGGGAGCTGTTACTCCAGAGAGCCTGCTCTTCCTGTCTGGGGGCCATGGGATGAGACCCAGGATCCTGTGGGGCACAGCTGGCATTGCCCTGCTTCCCAGCCTTGCCCTCCCCTGGCATGGGGCCCTCCTTCCTCTTACATGGTTGCTCCAGTGGGGCTGAGCCACAAGGTAGGCACTGTGCCCCACACTCATCCCCTGCTGGGCCGGGGCGGCCCCAGCACAGGCTGAACCAGGCCTTCCACTTCCCTTCGCTGAGAGCCACTGGGTCCAGGAGAGCTGGCGGGGCGGGGGTGTGGGCCGGGTGACGAAAGCGGGAGGCTCTGAGTCCTCCTGTATGTCCTGATGCCGCACTCCTCACAGCTTACTTCTTACCTCTCAGAAGTGCCCTTTTGGGGTCGTTCTTTAGTGCTGAGGACAGTGTGTCACTTGCTGGAGTTGGATGCTGGCCGTCTGCCCGCGGAGCTCTGGCTCTGGAAAGCCGGGTCGGCTCAACCTGGCCTGAACATGATGTCACCTGAGAGTGAGGCCAGCCAGTGATGTGTGTAGAAGTCACCCCAGGGACCTGGGGCTGTGACGGCAGGGCCCTGTGTGGCCAACCCCCATGCCATGTCTGGGGCCATATGGTGCTGCTGCAGTGCCATGGGACCTCAGGACACAAAGCAGTGCTGATGCTTGTCCTGGGCAGCTGTGCTGTGAGGAGCTGGCCTGGGCCCCCGGAGAGCCTCGGTCCTGTTGGCACTGTGACCTTCAGGATGACCTTTGTTGCGGAGTCCATGACCGAGGTTCCTGGAGCCAGTTATTAGGTTCTCGTGGGTTGGGTCCCAAGTCCCCTTCTGAGGCTACCTCGCTCATGCTGGCCAGGGAGAGCAGTGTTGCCTTTGTTTCCAGCTTGGACCCATCCCTCTTGCCACAGGTCACTCCAGACCTTGGCACACAAAGCCAGGCACAGGCCCTTGCCACAGTTAGGGAACTGTGCTGTGAAAGGTGCATGTCCACACCGCGTGGCACAGGTGGGAGGGCTAGTGCTGGGAAGGGGCCAAAACAGAAAGGGGCTCCTCTGGGCTTTTTCCCATGGGAGGGAGAAGCTGGGTGAGGCTGGGGATGGCGTGGAGATGAGGAGTCCAGTAGGAGGGCACCTGGCAGAGTGAGGGCTGACACCACTGGGTGCGGACTCCCCTGAAATGACTTGGTGCCTGGTAGATGGAGCTGCACCAGGCACCTTTTCCTAAGGGTGTTTCCAGAAGTTTGGAGGCGCTCAGAGACCTCCCAGTAAACTCAGGACAGGAGAGTCCTGGAAAGTGGGAGATCTCAAGGTCAGAAGTGAGGAGGGCATGGAAGTATGTACAAGCCCACCTGGAGGAGGACACAGTCTGACACAGGGCTGGACCCGGGCCGGTGCTGCTCTTGCTGGGGTGCTTCTGCTCTTCTGGCCAGATGGTGTGGGATGCCCCAGTGTTACCTACACATGTGTGTGTGTGCACTTGCATGTATGCACACATGTGAACACCTTCCCTCGTGGTCCCAGAGGAGGCAAATGGCAGGACAGTTTGGCAGACAAAGCTCCTTTCCAGGCCGCAGAAGCGTTGGAGTTGTCCCACAGGCTAGACACGTTTGGTCTTGTCCTGTTCAATCTTTTCTGTTCTGCCCTGTAGCTCTCTTTTTTTAAAACCCCATTTTACTCAGATAAACTCAACAAGAAGAGCCCTGTGCAGTGTTTGGGTGTGACTCTGTCTCTGGCGGCCCTGCAGGTCTTGAGCAGAACAGCCATATGGGTGGGCCAGGACCGCAGGGCTGCAGGTGGCTTCCGGTTCCCTCCAGGGGAGGCGTAAATCGCACAGGCAGCACCCCTGAGTGGTGCGGTCGCCAGTGGGCTGGCTCCCCAGGCTTCTTCCAGAATCAGAGCCGTCCTGAAGTTCTGCTAAACTAACCACCAGCACCCATCTGGTCTCCTGGCTCAGAATCTGCCCTCACCTGCTCTCGCCTTGCTGCTGTCGACTTTTCCACTTCACCTCTCAGCCTCCTGTCTCCTTCCCGTCTTAGCCACCAACACAAATGGCCTCTGAGTGTGCACAGCCCCAGAACTTTTCCACTTCTGCATCATCCGGTCTCCCTTCTTGGTCCCTGGCTCCCCTGGCCGCACCTTCGACCTCACCAAGACCCACCCCCTCATCAAGGAGTGGGAAATGAGGTAAAAAGCGTGGCCCAAGCATGCACTCACGCAGCCTAAGAACAGAGAACTTCAACTTGAGCCTCCCTCCTCCTGTGCCCAGGTGCCGGGCACCTGCTTTGCTTTTATAAAGAGCATTGTACGAGCCCCAGATAGCTTCACGGGCTCAGTACCTGAGCCTGGCCTTGCTTTTGTTTCCTGTATTCTTCTTTGACCACATGGGCACTGATTTCGTACACAAGCACTTATAATCTAGACACAGTGTCGTGTTCTGCCTTTTTGACCAGCATTCTGGTATGAACATTTCCTGTGTAGCTGCAAAGTCTTGGAAATGGTCATTTTTAATGATTGCTTTGAGATGAAGAATTGATGTTTCATAACCTACCTAATGTTTCCTGTTATTGGACATTGCGGCTGCTTCCGTTCCACAGTCAATTCTTCCTGACAGTGTTGGTGAACACCTCCACATGTGGCTTTTTACTTTTCTGCTTGGATTATGGCTGATGGGAAATTTCCTGGAGCAGGTCAGGGGTGAGGGGAGGAGCTGACATCAGGTGAATGATGGGAATTGTCACCCTTCTTTTGCAGCCAGGGACTCTGGCCTTTCCAGAATCTTCTCTCACAAGGACTGCTAGGCCCGGAGCAGCCCCCACTGTTCCTGGTCACCCCTGTAGACCTGCTAAGTCTGTTGTACTTTCACTTCCCCCAGCGCTGCTCTCCTGGGCAGCCTTCCCCAGGGCCCCTGTTCTCCTCCGGCTCATTAGGGACAGACAGGTGCGGCCCTGAGCCGTCCACTCAGAGCACACCTCACCCTGCAGTGATCCTGCCGCCTCTTGCCTGACTAGTGTCAGTCTTGCCCCCTGGGATCTAATCTGTGCTGCAGAGGGCTATGGCAGCCTCTCTCCCTCAGGACATGGCAGCTCCAGGTGCAGTGTAGGTGCTGGCCACACCCCCCCAGTGCAGACTTCATGTGCCCAGACACTGCCATGGAGGGACCTCCCACCCTTGACATTTGTGCACAGGGAAGTTAGGACTCAGTCTCTGGGTGAGGACCACAGCAGGCTAAAATGGGGAGCAGACTGGCCGTGTTCTTGGGAGTCAGTGTGGTGCTGCCCAGACTCTGTGCTCCATGTCAGTGTGACTTTGGACAGAGCATGCCACCATCCTCCAGGTCTCAGTTTTCCTGCCTGTGCTGTGGGCACTCACCACAGACTCCAGATTAGAGTGGCCTTTTTGTCCTGTGAAACCTACCCTAGTGCCTCGTGTCGCTCAGTATTTGAGGAAATACAGCCCATTAAATGGAAAGTGTTCCTTCAGCTACTGGAAAAAGCAACCACAGCCTCATCCAGATGTTCACAGCAACTGGAAATCACTGCTTAAAAAAAGCCCAACTTGGATCTAATTATGTGAATAAGCAATGAAGTCAGAAGTGGGTAGGATTGATTTGTCAAGCAGATTAATCTCAGCAGCGGAGTGCAGGCATGAGGGGGCTGGGGGCCTGTCACAGCCCTGTCACCTGCTGTAGGCTTAGCTTGCTTCCCTGCTCTTGATTGCTGCGTCTTTTGCCTCCTGTCCTGCACCTCGTGCCCCAGGCACCTGTCTTCCAATCTGTTGCCTGGCTGTTGGACACAGGGATCAGCCCAGGGCACTGGCTCAGCCCAGAGGGCCGTGGGAGTGAGATGTCAGGGTGGATTCTGCTGCACCTGGGTGTGTTGTGCACTTGGGTGTGGGATTCAGATTGGAGGGACAAACACAGAGCCCTGTTATCATTAGGGCTTGGAGGTGAGGGGCTGGCTGGGCCACCAAAGAGGCCACAACTGCTACTTGGCATTCAGCCAACCGAGGATTATCCTTGGTGCATGGCACAGAGCTGTTCTCCAGTCATAGTCTGTCTGCTGCCAGCTGTGCACTGAGCACAGAGGGCATCTGCCTCTCTGGGTCACCCTGTACCCCTAGAAGGCCCCCTGGGCCTTACCGAGGAGGCAGGAGTGAGCTGTGCTCCATCAGGTTGGAGGAGGGAGGTGCAGTGGCCTGTATTGAACCTTCTCATGAGAGTCCTGGCACCCTACACCTGCCGGGACCTGGTCCCAGAGCCCAGCAGTTCACAGAGCATGAGCTCAGGTGCGCCTGAGCTCAGAGCCAGTCTGGCTGGCAGATTTGTGAGGGGAGCGCATTCCTTCTGACTGCTGGGGTGGGGTGGAGCCTGGTCTCCATGTCCCTAAAGCTGCTGTTGTTAACTCTGTGCAACTGGAGAGAACAAAGTGGGCTGATCGAGGGGTGTGAGCCTCGTGGACTGGGCTCACAACTGCCTGTCTGCCAGACGAGCATGTGTGTAAGTGTGTGTGTGCGCGTGTGTGTGCACACATTATTTGTGCACAAGTGTTCATGTCTGAGTAGTCGGAGCAGACTCCAGGGCCACACCACAGAGCCACGCCTGTGAGTGAGGCAGAGCTGGGCTGCATGCCTCTGAGGCTCAGGAACAACAGTTCATGGTGACCCCTGCAGAGATGGGGATGCGGTGAGGGCTGTGCCTGGTGTCAGCTGTCACCGGGTGACTAATTTATTTTCCAGTGTGTGGGGCTTGGCCCAACAGTGGTGAATAATGATTTTCTGTCTCCTGCATGGCATGGCAGGGCAGAGGGAGGTGGGCAGTGTCCCCATGGCCCTGCCTTTTGTCCTTACTACCCTTGAGGTGTAGGGCACACCTTTCCTGAGCCCCTGCCTCTTGCTTAAGCCCATAAGCCTGAGGCTGGTACTGGCGTGGATGAGCGCCAGCTTTTGCCTCCCATGAGGCTGCTGCTGAGCCAGCTAAGGATGGCATGTGCTGCCTCCTGGGTCCGGCCGCAGTGTCCCTGCCTGTCCCTGTGAGCTCCTGCTCCTAGGGCTGGCTTTTGCCCCAGGCCTGGGCCCTTTTCTCAGGTGGCTCTGGCCTCTGTCCAGTCTCCAGGGGACAGCTGCAGGCTCAGCGTCCCCTCGTGTGCCCTCTAGTGGTCTCTGGGCTCAGAAGACCATCCTTGGAGCAGAGTGACAGCAACACCAGGGCTCCGTTCCCTGCTCTGTCCTCTGTGTACTGTGTCCCTCTTGGTGGCCATGGCTCCCTCTGTCCCTGGTGTTCCTGCCCCTTTGCTGGCCTCGGGGACTGGCTTGCACTGTCCCACAGGAGGCCCCGTCCCTCCCTTCCAGGCCCTTGGCAGTGCCCTCTTTCCTGCAGCCTGCTGTTCTGAGGCAGCCTCAGTGAACCTGCTAACATCTCTGCCAGCCACACCGTGGCTGTGCTCAGCCTTTTCCTTTCCCACTGAGGCAGCAGTGGGAGTCCCTGCTGTAAGCCCCAGGCTGGGGGGCATACTTGTTTGGGTGCAGTGTTCCCCTTGTACGTCTTGTCCCAGAAGAATCAGTCACTTTCAGAGTCTTGCTGGCTGCCATGTATAAATGACAGTGGCTTTCCTCAGGACGGTCCCTGTTGGAACAGCCCAGTGCTCTTCCCTGTAGGGAACACACATATCCGTGCAGTGGAATGTGGTTCATCATCAGCAAAGGAGCAGACTCCCAATAATGCAATAGCATGGCTCATTCTCACAAGTGAATGCCAAGGAGAAGGAACTCCATACTTAGTTCCATGCTTTTCATTAGGGCTCTGGGACAGGCAGACTCCACCCTGCAGGGTGGAGCTGGGCAGCGTGTTGCAGGGCTGGGAGTGGGGTTTCACTACCAAGAGCCATGAGGGAATTTTTGTGGGCAGTGAATCTGCTCTGTGTTTTGATAGAAGTTTGGTTACATGACTGAGGTGATCAAACTCCAAACTGTATTCAAAGAATGCATTTTATTATGTGTAAATTTTATTTCAATGAAAAAACTGTGTCCTAGTTTGAAAGACCAAGTGTTGCCCATTCAGCCTCCAAGGAATCGATCCAACCACTCTGTTTGACCTTGTCTTCTGCTACCCTCTTCCTTGATCTTCCCTTCCTGGCTGCTAGGTCTCTTGCTGTCACTTGAAAAAGCATATTGCCAGCTGTCTTGGAGCGGCTTCTCTCACTTCGTTAAAGTCTGTCAGTCACTGGGGACCATGTGATGCTGTGTAACCAACATCCCATGTCTCACTTGCGTTCAGGATCTCATGCACCCTTGCAGGTTGTCTGGGTGCCTCATCTAGACTTGGCTATTGGATTTTGCTTCTGGCATCTTGGCTGGCCGGGGGGGTTGGAAGAGCAGCAGAAACCCAAGGAATGCTCTTTTGGCATGGTCTCTGCACTACCACATTTTAAGCACTTCTTTGCATCACATATGTTAGTCTCTCCTTGGCCACAGCAGGTCAAATCACACAGTTTCCTTATGCCAGCTGAGGGGTGTGGCCAGTAATCCATATGGTCCCCTTCACTCGCCCAGCAAGGCCTTCCCTGGCCAACCTGCTGGGAAGTTCACATTCAGCTGGACACTTCCTAACCCTCCTCTCTGCTGTCATGTTTTCCTCAACACTGATGATTGTATAGCTTGTTACCCATTTTATGCGTCAGTCTTACACATTCTCTGTCTTCCTCACTGGAGCGTAATTTTCACCAGAACAAGGATGTTCATCAGTTTTGTTTGTGCTCATATCACCAACACCTAGAAAAAAGAAAACTAAATAGCTAAATGACTGATGGGGTCATGCCAGGAATTTATGGAGATGATAAATAATTGGTTGCTGCTATTACTCAGCAGTGTGAATGCTGTTGGAAGAATTGGGGGGCCCCGTTGTGGATACGGTCACAGTAGTTGTCACCATAAGCCTCTGGGCCAGATCTGCTTTCATTCTGGCTTTGGAGATAAGGCACTGTGATCTGGGGAGGGTGGTGCCTGCCCAGAGCCATCAGCCAGCCAAGGTCACTGTGACCCAGGGTTTGTGTGCTCTCAGTCCGAGTCTGTTCCCAAGTGCTGGCCTCGTGTCTGTACTGATGCGCTGTGGAGCCAGAATAATTGACCCTGTTAGGGCTCAGCTCTCAGGGTACTGACAGTCCTCCACCAAGCCCTCTGGGGCTCCACAAGAGATGGATGCACTGCAGGACCTATAAATTTCTAAGAGCCCCATGTGCCACCTCCAGCCATCAGTAGCCCCTGTGCACGAAGACCCCAGAGGTGCAGCTCTCTGAAGATGCTGCAGAAATCAGAGCTTGCTGAGGGCTGGCCAGACCTCTGGGCAGAGAAGATTACAGATGCAGATGCTCAAAAGAGTCACCGTCCTGCCTGCCCGGAGGAGTGTCGGGAAGGAGGGCTTGATGGATGGGACATGGGAGAATTGATGAGAGCCATTCTCTTGGGTCTGTGACTCCTCATCGATGACACTGGTTTGGAGGGGCTGGCCCGGGCTCAGGTGTGAATCTTCAGAAAGATGAACTTGAGCTCATGTGGCAGATTCTGTCCTGCTGACGGGATGGAAGTTCTGAGTTGAGCCCTCTCAGTGCTCGGGCCTTGCACAGTGCCTGTCTGTTCTGCCAGCCAGACTCTGAGCTCCTGGCTCGTCCCTTGGTTCCCAGTGCCCAGCATGGGCCGCACCCCCAAGGGCATCAGCGAGTGTTCTCGAAGGATGTATGGGGCTTTCACAGTGAGCCTGGTGTCATGCTCAGCCTCCTATCCCTCCGTTCACTTGACTGTGCCGCCTGCCCCAGCAGAGACAGTTGCACCAACCCCTGGAGTGGGTTACCGGTCTGCACCCCTAATTGCTGCACTGCCTGCTCCCCTAAGCACTGTGCCATCTGGACTCCTAGAAGTGAAGCACACATTTTGGTCCCAGTTCTACTAGTTCATGTTATCTGATCCTGAAAAAAGTGTCGACCCATTTTGGATCCTGGCTTTCTGCTTTGCGGAACAGGGACTACAGATTCTATTAGCTCCTCCATGGTGGTCACAATGAGAGGAGTTAGCAGAAGTGTGAGGAAGTAGAGGGCTTAGAGAAGACTAAACACACAGATCAGCACATAAGTGTGTACAGAACGTGAAGAAATAGGTCCTATGAAGAAGCGCAGCATGTTAGCAAACGTGGGCAGCCACGGACTCCTTAGTTGTAATCAAAGCCACGCAAAGCCAAGCAGGATGCCGTTTCTCACCACTCCATTAAACGCCGTCCCAGCTGGTGAGACATCGGGGACCTGAATCCTGCCTCTTCTACTGTGCTCTTGTACAGAGAAGTTAGTGATGGGCATCTGGAACTATGAAAATGTGTGTGCCCTTTGACCTGATGAGCCTATTTTTAGGAATCTCTCCTAAGAGATGACCCTAATTACAAAGAGTGCTGCATGAAGTCATTCAGAAGAGCTGAAGTCAGAAAGGGTGATGATAATTTGAAGAGCTGATGTTAGGGGTGTGGAGAGGGAACTGTGGCACTACGGAGGGATGGAGAGTACCACCACGGTGCCCACACACCTGCGAACTGCATGGATGAGTGCAGAGGCCATGCAGGAAAGACATAGGACGTGAGATGAGCGTATTTCACTGCAGTGACAGAGGATTCCGCATCTCAGAGGGACTTAGGCACAGAACCAAGTGTGTAAGGAGTAAAACCAGTTACATTAACACTGGCTGTGCAAGGGAGGGATGAATATGGTGACTTAAAATATCATCGTGCTGACAGTAAGCACGCACCGTTCCTCAGTAGGACGACAGTGTAGTGACCACGCTGACTTGTACATAGAAAAGGAGGCCCACATGCTGCTGGGTGCAGGACTGTGGCTAGTGAAGCTGGCTCTACAAGCTGCTTATCTTGTGTACTACTTTCACCTACAGTTCATTTTTTTGGAAAACAAAAAGATACTTTCTGCAGATAAACCATGCTGAATGTAAACACTGGGTTGCATCTTCTTTATATCTGGACAGATTTTTTGGTTTCACATCTAGTTATTTATTGCTATCTCATTTTCCCAGGAAGTGACTTGAAGGTTTTTCTTCTGCTTAAACACTTGCAGAAGTGTTATAAGCTGCATAGCACCGATCCTTTCCCACTCTTCGGAGATAAGTCCTGCTGAGAGTTCAGCGTGGGGCCCTATCTGTGCATCTTTCCCCTGGTGGGTCAGGACCACTGCTTCTGTGACCTCCAGGCCGCAGGAGAAAGGCTGGTTGGGTCTGGCAGCCTGGGTTTTCCGGGAACAGCCTGGGAGGTGGCACAGGAGTTTGGTGGGCAGAGCCACCACTGGCTGATGAAACGCTGTTGCTGCTGGGTGACCAGGGTGCATCAGGGCAGCCCTTGAACTGGGCGTTAATCTCAGTGGGGCTTGGGAAGGCTGGACTTGGGCAGTACAGAACACTTGTTGAGCATTCATCACGCTTTTCCTTTGCCATGTTGAAGCACAAACATCTCAGACAGTCTGAGTTCAAGTTCAGCTCAGCGTTCCTGGGTCTGGTAGTAACCTTGGCTCAGTCCCTTGCCATCTCTGAGCCTCTGTTTCTTCCTATGCACTATGAGGATACTAATAGCTTCCCTTAGGGTGATGGGTCTCTAGGCACGTTTCCTGAGTGATTAATAAAGGAGGGCATCATCAATATTATTAGTGAATTCCTATACCCAAGGCAGGTATTATTAGCCAGAATTTGCCCATGAGGAAATAGAGCAGTTAACCCATTTGTATGAGATTCCATGCTGGTTCTTGCAGCAGAGAAAAAATCAGACAGAACTTTGCTTTTCATTGGGGTTTTGGTCTTTGACATATGCCTGGCTATCCTATTGGATGACTTGGTGGCTGCTGCGAATCAGGGAGCTCACCCTCGCTCTGTTCCCCTCACAGGACTTGGTGACCATTCTTTAGTGTCTCTTGGATCTGGTGGAAGTGGAAGTAAGTAATCATTTTTCTGAAGTGGATTGTTCAGAATCCACTTCCCTCACCACCCTCACTGCAGAGCTAGCGGTCCTGTCTAGTGTGTGCTCTCAGAGGCTGTACTGGAAGTCAGCTGGGCACCTGAGCCTGGATTAATTTCTGGGTTCTCTATTGCTTCAGTGACCCGTGTTTTGGCTTTTTTAGTACTATGCTCTTTTGATTACTGTACTATAGCTTTATATAGTATTTATTGACTTTAGTATTTATCATTTTTTTCTCAGAATTTTTTTAGCTCTTGAGGTGATTTGTAGTTCTATATGAACTTTAGAATTTTTTTCCATGAAGAATGTCATTAGTACTCAAACTGATGATTTATCAGTTATGAATATTGACAATATAGCAAAGAAAGTCTGATTTAAAACCATGCTAAATTAAAAGTTTGGAAAGACAATACTAGTACCGTCACCAATTTGAAGCCCAGAAATGTTGTATTTGCTTTCTTAAAACATATTTTTGTGAATGATTTCAGGTGAGCCAGTCACTATGTACAAGGAAGATTTAAAATTACAAATCTAAGGTTTTAGATTGAATGATGGCATGCCTTGCAGGAAAAATTTCTTTAAATTTCTGCTTTCCTTTTATAGTAAACTGGCTTTTGGCTCCCCAAGATATTTACATATTAACAAAGCACTTAAATTTTCTTGATGTGTACTAAACTACAGTATAGCCTCTCGGGATAAGGAGATTTGAGAAATTAAAAGATGATTACACAACATGCCTTCAAAATCAAGCACTTAATGGCATGTGGCAGCTTGTTGGGGATTCACTGGTTGTTCTGACAAATTGCTCTGTTTTGTTTCTCTGTTTAGTTGTATTCTTTTTATAAGTGTTCATGCTCTGCTTGTCTCTCCGGCTCATGTATAGGGAAGCAGCAAGTAATTGTATAGGGAAATAGCAAGTAATTTACTACTGTTCATCTTGAAAACAGTATTTGGTATATTTAAAATGCCCACAGAATTAGTGTCTGATGTTTTTCGCCTGACCTTTTCTGTCTGGTTGTACTGGAAAAAGAGACGCTATATGGTCTATGTAACTTTTTGCTATTATAGTCATATGTTTAACAAACTGCTCAGTAAGAAGCCCTGATCACAATTTCTCAAGGGGAAAGCCAGCTATTTCATGTGTTTCCTAAGTAAATTAAGTGTCTGTTGGTGCTGGGTTTTTCAGGTAACAATGGAAAAGATTTGAGGGAGTGAAAGAATAGATTTGGGAGCAGTGGTTGAAAACCTCGGATCACTTTTCCCGATGTTAGCTGCCAAACAGCCATCTTATGTTTTTAATCTTTGTTTTTGTTTTCTGTCAGGGTTGAATTAAGAATCTGCTGGTTTATTACCAACTGTTGATGCTTTTAGAGATGTTGGAATTTCTTCTTGTTTTTTCCCCTCTGAGAGAGGCTACTTGAAAATCAGTGGCTCAAAAGGCAGTGAACTTGACACTGTTTTCTGGGGACAAAATTGGTTGCCTATGTGATATTGCTTATGGCATAGTAACAGAAAAATGTTGTGTCTGTTTTTAAGTCTTTCTTTAGTCTGTTTTTTTGCTGCTATAAGAATTTCCTGACGTTTATATTTTAAACTTTTCATGCACTTCAGTGTTTCTAGTCTCAAAATTAATATTTTTAATAAACAAATTTTGCATTATCCAAATGAAATTTTACAAGAAAATAGCCTATATTTGTCATGTTAATATATAAAATATAAGTCAAATCTAAATTATTTAATTAGCTTTAAATAAATACAATTTGTCTCTTCTTTCAAATCTGATATATTCAGTTGTTGTATTACTTAAATGATGCATTCATTTCCTTTGGTCATTTCATACTAATTTCTTATGTAATTCAATCAGACTTATACAGCAGTGATTCCCTGAAGGGTAATTTTAGTGGGATGAGGTTGGTGGGATAATGTAATAAGTAACATGTATGAGATTGTATCGGAAGGGTTCTGTAAAGGCTAAACTCCTTTTAAAAATGCCTAGTGATAGAGGCACTGTTTGTCATCTGTTATTATTGGAATGTCATTATAGTTCAGTGAAGTTTGGCATAAATAAAATATTTTTAGATATCTTAAAGTATCAGAATAAACAAACAAAAACAGATTTTCCTCCATGTGCAGGTTCCCTTCTTATACACCTCAAGCATCCAGCATCCAGCCACTCAAATTAAGGCTTCATACTGGATAGTAGAATAGCAGGAAAAACTTAATTTTGTGGACATTACCTATTTTGGTAAGCAGCTACTGTATGCTTTATTTTCAGTCTTTTATTTTGAGTGGGTTTCTGCTGGTATATGCTTTAACAAACATTTTCTCCTTTCATATGTGCATTTTAATTATTGATATAATATTTCTTTCTTTCTTTTTTTGGTAGGTTTTTTAAGGCAGGGCCTCGCTTTGTAGTTCAGGCTGGCCCTGAGCTCAGCCTCGAACTCACATCACAACAGTCCTCCTGCCTCTGTCTCCCGACTGCTGGGATGACAGGCGTGAGCCACCACGCCCGGCATTGTGTATGTGGTACTGATTGCTGCTGGGCATGAGTCTCCATGTCCAGTATTGCATGTGGTTTCCACGGATCGAACCTGGGTCCTTGTGCTTGCAAGACAGGCGCCGGAACCACTGAGCCAAATCCCTGGCCCTGATACAATATTTCTTACAATACTTTACTCCCAGTATTTTTTTTTTTTAGACAGGGTCTTGCTTTGTAGTTCAAACTGGCCCTGAGCTCACTATGTAGCCCAGGCAAGCCTGGAATTCACAGCAATCTTCCTGCCTCTGTCTCCTGAGTGCTGGGAATATAGGTGTGAACCACCGTGCCTGGCTTACTCCCAATATTTTTGAAATGTTTGTATAAAATGGAATTTAAACTTCACTTATGATTTTAGATGAACCATAGAGAAGCCCACTTATCAATAAAAAACTTTTTAAATAGTTAAAGGTACAGAGAAAAATTAAAAAAAAATAGGAAACATAAAAATTAAGAATGTCACTGGGAATTTGATGAAGATTGTGCTGATTCTGTAAATTGCTTTGGGTAGTTGAATGCCTGATACTAATTCTTCCCATCCATAAACATGGGATGTCCTCTTGAATTTTCTTCATTGTCTTGTAATTTTCATTATAGAGATAATCTTTGTTGGTTAAGTTTATTCTTAGATAATTTACTTTAAATGTTGCTGGGAAAACTGTATATACATATGTGAAAAATACAACTGGAGTCTTTGTATCTTGCCATATAGAAACATCAATTAAAAATAAATAATAAAGCCTGAATCTAAAGCTTAAAAATATGAAATTACTAGAAAACAGCTGAGATAGCACTTCACCTGTGTAGGCAAAGATTGTTATCCATAAAGTCCTAAAAAACATGCACAACAAAAGCAAAAATAGACATAAAAGATAGACAACTAAGAAGCTTCTGCACAGCAAAAGAAAAAATAGAATTGAAATACAGTCTGCAGAATAGGTCAGTGTATTTGCTTACTATTCATTTAATGAGGAATTAATATCCAGAATACAGAAAGAACACAAATCAGTGATGGAAAACAGTCTAATTTATAAATCTAAACAAACATTTTTTAACAGAAGGCATACACATGACCGAGGGGTAGATAAAAACTGCTGAACATCATTGATCATTAGGGAAATGCAAATCTAAACCTAAGCAAGATAATATTTCACTTCAGTCAGAAAGCCTATTATCAAAACGACAAATGCTCACACAGATGTGGAGGAAAGGAAGCTCTTATGCACTGTTGATGGGAGTGTAAATGAGTGTCATTATTATGGAAAACAGCTGTATGGGCCTCAAAATACTAAAAAGATAATACTACCATATGATCCAGTAATCCACGTACTGAGTGTATATACAAAGGAAAGAAAACAGTTATATCAGAGTGATACCTGCACTCCCATGTTTATTGCAATCCCATTCGTAAAGGTCATGATAGGGAATCAGCAGAGATGCCCATCAGTGGATGAATGGCTAAAAACTGTAAAACACACACACACACGTGTGCGCGCGCACACGCTAGAATTGGTAAGTAGCCATTAAAGAACAAAATTCTTTGTGGTGACATGGGTTAAAGAATCCAGGCACAGAAAACCAAATAGTGCATGTTTTTATTCATTTGTGGAAGTTAAACGAGTCAATCTCATAGACTAAGAAAGTAGAATAGTGGTCACTAGAGACTAAGAAGCATGCAGCGGGGAGAAAGGAGGGAAAATAGAGACATTGGAAAAGAATACCAAAACATAGTGAGATAGCAGGAGTTAGTCTAGTGTTCTGTAGCATAGTGGGGTTACAATTGGTTGTAATTCATGATATGCCTCAGAATAACCAGGAGAATCTAAAAGTTCCTAACACATAAGATAAATATTTGAAGAGAAGGGAATGCCAGCTGCCCTGATTTGATCATTATACACTGATGCACATACTGTGCTGTGTGAGTGCCAACCAATACTATATGTTGATTTAAAACTAAGTTGTGCAACAGTAGAGGTCTCTGACCAGTAACACTGGACAGTGCTGGCTTGAATGAAGTCAGCCAGATTCCTCATGATAGGAGTTCTGAATGTCTTTGATGTGCTGTGTGTGCAAAGGAGTTGCCAAGGAGGACCTGCAGAATACAATGGCTCTGAGACTCATTTTACCATCACATTTTTTCCTCAAATATCTTTCAAATCTAGATTTCTCCAGAATATATCCTGGACTCGAGGTTGGCTTGATGTCAGGGAAATGCAAAATACAGTGTCTCAGCAAGCTATTATATTCCTTGGCAGAGTTTAGGACTGAGTTCCAAGTGACCTTCTGGAGTGACCCAGCACGATAGTCTTTATTTTGCTAGAGCTAGAGCTGTGCTGTCATGGATTGGGCAGCTTGCCTGTAATTGGAACAAAATACCTGACACACACAATTTAAAGAAGGGAGGCTTAATTTGACTCACAATTTCAGATGTTTCTTTCAGACCATGGTTAGTCTCTAAGGCAGAAACATCAGGGCAGAAGGGTGTGGTGGAGCAAAGTGGCTTAGTTCATGGCTGCCACAGAGTAGAGCACAGAAGAGCGCCAGGCAGAGATCATCCAGAGGCTCAGGGGTGCCCTCCTTCAGTTGGCCCAGCTCTTAACAGCAGGTTCCACTATGAACATCGGATGGTCTAAGTACAGTGAACATTTAGCAAGTGCCCCATGATCCAGTCGTTTCTAGGAGTCTGTCTAGTAGGTTGACATATAGGCTGAACCACTGCAGAGCAGAGCGTGCTGCTCTTCTGACACCTGTCACGGACCAGCCTCATGTGATGGAGCAGGGTGTCGGGAGGGGCGGCCTGTCACAATGGCCATGTGGAAACCCATGCAGCATTTTCTTTGGCATCTGGATACCTCAGAGAAGCGGTCATCTGGAAGGCCACCTGCTTCTCTTCTCCCTCCCTTCAGGACTAAGGTCCACTTGGGCTCAGCTGTTGGTTTCTGCAGTTTCTGGGGGCTCGTGTAACCAGCTTTCAGTGTGCTGGTTAGCTTGAATTTTCTCCACTCTCAGCTTTTTTAATTATAAATTTGATTTTGATATAATTGCATATTCACTTGCAGTTATGAGAAATAATGCCGAGGGAGCCAGTATACTCTATTCATTTTTCCCCAGTGCTAACATATTGCTAAACTGTAGCGCATATCGCAGTCGGGATATTGACATCGCTAGAGTGAAATACAGGATATTTCCAATTTTCATAATCATAGAGTCTTTCCTGCTGCCCTTTCACAGCACACCCACCTCCCTCCCACCCATGCTTCTTACACTCAGCCAGCACTAATCTGTTCTCTATTTCAGGACTCTTACATAAGTGGTATTACACAGCATGATGCCTATGGGATGGGCTTTTTCTCTGGGGATTCATCTAGGGGGCTGTGTTGGTTCATAGCTCATTCCTTTCTGCTGCTGAATAATCTTCCATGGTAGGATGTACTACAGTTTAACTAGTCACTCATTAAAAGACATCTGTTGTCACCCCTCATCAGTTTTTGGTTATTAAAAATAATGCCGTTATAAACATTTGTGTAAAGGTTTCCAAGTGTATGTGTCTTTCTTTCTCTGGGATATGTGCCCAGGAGTGTAATCTCTGGTCATATGGTAGTCTCATATTTCTTTTCTTTCTTGTTTTTTAAAAAAGAAGCTGCCAGACCATTTTCTAGAGTGGCTATCCCATTGTTCTCATCGCATGCAAGTGGTCCATTTTCTCCTCATCCTCGAGAGCATTTGGTGTTGTTACTGTTTTTTATTTTAGCCGCCCTGATAGGGGTGTGCTGATGTCTAATTGTGATTTAATTTGCATTTCCTCATACCTAATGATGCCGAACATCTTTCCATGTGCTTATTCGCCATCTGTGTATACTGTGTGTGAGAAACCTTTTCCCGTTTTCTCCCTGGATTGTTTTTCATGGTTGACTTTGGTGTGTTCTTTGCATCCTGAGCGCCGGGCCTTTGTCAAACAGGCAATTTGCAGCTCTTTTCCCCAGTTGTTTGTCATTTCATAAAGAGAAAATTTTCATTTTGGTGAGTCCAGTCTATCAATTTTTAATTTTATGACTTCTGCTTTTGAAGTCAGGCCTGAGAACTCTTTGCCCAGGCTTTTAGTCTAACAGTCTCATAGTTTTAGCTTTCTGAGGCCTGTGATCCATCTGTGGTAAAGGTCAAGGTGTGAGACACAGCGTTAGGTCCCATCCGTGGACGTCCAGTCACTCCATATTGTGTGTTAGGAGTACTTTTCTCCCTCCAGGAGTCCCTGCAGCTCTGCTGAAGACGAGCAGGGTGTACTGTGCATGGCCGCTGGGATCCGTGTCCTTCACTGAGCAATGTCTTTTCCCTCTGCCGGCAGCATAGTCTTGGTTACTGTAGCCGCACAAGGCTTTCCACTGGTGGGCTAGTTGCTACCACTCCGTTTCAGTTCTCAAATTTATTAGTAATTCTAGTTCTGTTGTCTGTTCAAACACACTTTATTTTTATTTATTTATTTTTACTGTTGCTACTTCTTTTTTTATTACCTTTATTGGTACATTAAATATATGCATCATCAAACACACTTTAGATTCATCTCATCTATGTCTGGGAATAATCTTGTTGACATTTCAATAAGAATTACATTAAACCTTGTTTTGATTTGGGTGGAAGTCACACTTTACTATGTAGAGTCTTCTAGTCTACTGACATAATATGTGTGTGTCTCCATGTATGTAGATCACCTTTCATTTTGTTCATGAGCATTTTATAGTTTTTAGCATATAAATCTTTTATTATTTTTACTTCTCCTTCCTTCTCTCCCTCCTTTTCTTTCTCTTCTCTCTCCCTCTCTTTATTTTCCATATGTAAAAGTTACCATGCTTTTAATTTCAGGGTCCATTTGTCCATATGTTCCTTGCTAGTAAGTGGTCCTCATTTTTTTTTTGGTGGTACCAGGGATCAAACTTGGGCCTTTGTGTTTCCAAGGTAGGTGTGGTACCATTTGAGCTACATCCCCGGCCACGAGTGGTCTTCATTTAACTGAAGGGGATGCATTCTAAGAACCCCAGGGGACCCCTGACATGGGAGGTAGCATGAAACATACTTACCTGTGGTAAAGTTTATACATTAGGCACAATAAGAGACTAACACTGTATAATAACAGAGTATATCAGATATAGCAGTGCTTTCTAGTGCCGCTCATGGTGGCCAAGTGGAATAGTACTGGTCCGTGTTCCAGCCACAGCCGTGCTGCCATTTCCTTCTTGATCACGCACCCTCACTGTGGCTCTGGGCTGTGGCTCCTACAGTTTGAAGCCTGGCAGCACCACTAGCACACATTTCTCTTTCTCTACAGTTTCCCAGAAAAAAAGATTTGCCAATACCATACATCTTTCAGCCTCAGCAGATATATTTTTCTTTGTTTATTAATTTGAGAACTGTCACCTTTTTTTACTTATAGGAAGCCCTCCGCAGCTTGTCTTTGGCATTAGGAACTAATGAGATCACTACTTTTGCTTTGCAGCCATTATTAAGTAGACTAACAGTGACTTGAACACGGGTGCTGAGATACCACAGCAGTCACTTTGATGGCAGAGCGGCTGCTGAGTGACTAGCGGGTGGGTGGGGCATACTGCGTGGACACAGTGGACAGAGGGAGGACTCAGGTTCCACGCGGGGTGAGACTTCATCATGCTACTCAAGACAATGTGTAATTGAAAACTTAGGGACCTTTTATTTCAGGAATCTCCCATCTAATATTTATGGGTCATGACTGACCATGGATAACTAAAGTCATGAAAAGTTAAACAACAAGTAAGGGAAGGGGCTGCTTCACACACAGGCATGATTACTTTTCTTATGTGTATCCTTGTCATGTGGTTTTTGCTGAATTGATTTATTTTGATTTCTTTCTAGATTCCTTGTGATTTCCTTTGTAGATAATTATGTTGCCTGCAACTGGGATCAGTTTTATTTCTGCTTTCCAGTCTGTATGACTTTTATTTCAATGTGTTGCTTTATTCTTCTGGCTAAAACTTCAAGTCCTCTGTTGCATAAGAGTGGTGAGAACAGATGTTCTTGCTTTATTCCCTTTCAAGAGAAGGAGAAATGAAAGAGAAAGGAACCCATTTTATTTCACCATTCAGTGTGATATTGGTGGTAGGTGATTGGTGCGTGGTCTTTGGCAAATTGGCAAAGATCCCTGTGCGACTTTTTCTGACATTTTTAACCATGAGGGGATGGATATTGACATTTATGAAGTGCTTTTGCTGTATTTTAGATGTTACCATATGATTTTTTCTTTAGCTTGTTAATATTACATTAATTAATTTTCAAAATAGAACTGTATCCTTTTTATACTGATTTTTTTGTGCTGAATTTCAGTTTGATAGAGTTTTGTTACAGACTTATGCATCTACTGTATATTTATTAGGTATGCTAAACCTTGTTTTACATATTTTAACTTTTTTGTATTTAGTATCAATAATTTTACAAAGCGAATGGGGGAGTACTTATATATTTTGGAAGAAATCATGTGGAGTTGTTAATTCATTTTTAAACATTTGATAGAATTTTTCAGTGAAACCCTCTATGCTTAAATGTTTCTTAGAGGAGTTTTAAAATTAGAAATTCATTTTCCGTATTAGCTACAGTGCTCTGCAGATGCTCTTCATATCAGGTAAATCTTGATGGTTTATGTTTTTGAGGAAATCGATCCATTTCATCTAAGTTGTCAGGTGTGGACCCTGAGGTCGTTGACGACGCTTCCTTGTCATCTGGATCCACCATGATGTCCCTGTCGCACTCCCGATATTGGCAGTTTGTCTTTTCTCTTTATTTCTTTGTCAGTCTTGCTGGAAGTGGTCAATTTTATTGATCTTTTCCAATAACAATTCTTTTTCCTATTTTCAGTGCCATCAATTTCAGGTTTTAACATTACCATGTTCTTCCTTCTCCTTGTCCTGGGTTTGTTTTGCTCTTTATCTTCTTTTTATTGATGCTGCTGGGGATCGAACCCAGAACCTTGATAGTGAGCCACATTCCCAGCCCTGTTAAGTTTTTTGTCTATTTTGAAACAGAGTCTTGCTAAGTAGCTGTGGCTAGAGTTGAACAGGGAATCGTCTTACCTCAGTCTTGCAGAGTACTAGCATTACCGACGTCCACCGTCATCCTGGCTTGTCTTGTTTCTTGAGCTTGAAGCTCAGTTCAGTGATTTGAGACTTTTCCTCTTTTTTAATGCATGATTTTAATGCTTTTATTTTTCCTCTTAGCACTGTTTGAGCTGTGCCTAAATAAACATCAAACAAATTTCAGAAAATCTGAGAGAAGAAAAGCATATCGTATATATCTATATCTTTTCTTGCCAAAGTCTTTTGGAGACACCTCGTTGATTCATTTTCTTTGTTTAGAGAACTTCCTTTAGTCTTTCAGGCAGGTCGTCTGACAACAAATTCTCTTACAGTTTATTCAGGCGACAGCGTCTTTATTTTCCTGTTGTTCCTAGAGGATATTTCTATTGGCTGTAAGCGATGTGACTGAAACTATGGGGAATGATTAGATATTTATTACAGTGAAAATCATATTGACAGTAATCTCCCTCAGTACTTCCCCTAACTTTGAACACACGTATCTCATAATACTTATCACTTTGTGAAGCAGTTGTAGAAGTCTTCTCTTGTGAATGTCTTTAATTGTACTCTCATGGCTGTCTCCATATTCTGGGTGGGTTTCACAGTCATTTGACTTGGGGAAGAGTGAGGAGTTGCAGAGTTAGGTCCATGAACAGGGTGGATTGGGACACACTGTAATGTTTTCATGAGTGTACCTTTCTCTGGGATGGCATGTGGTAGGAGCATTCATTCACTGTATTTTTGATCATGTCTCATAAGACAGGAAAAAAAGTCTTCCAGAACTGCTTCCAAAAATGGCAAGAAGAATGGAGTGAGGGGGAGCCTTGTGGCAATATGTCTGTTAGGGTAATCAATTTAAAAATGGGAACTTTCACCATATATAGTGATCACACCTAGTAGGATTTCGATTATCCTTTTCCTTGTAAGTAATGTGCTGTTCCTCTATGTGTGTCATGACTTTATCTTTAGTTTGCAAACTTAAGCTATGATATGTTTTATGTGGATTTTTGCTGGATTTTCCTACTCAATCAGCTTCTTGAATCTGTAGGTTTATGTTTTAACCAATTTGGGAAGTTTTTAACCATCGTTATTTTTAGGCTTCCTCCTTTTTCCCCTGAACCTTCAGAATCTCTGTTATCATTGATGTTACATTGGTTTTTATTAGTCCCATGGTTCATGTAAGAAAATTCAGTCTCTTGTTATTCAAGAGGTCGGGTAATTTCTAGTGATGTCTCTCAGTTCACTGATCCTTTCCTCTGTTCCCTTCATCCTCTGAGCTTTGTTTTCAATTACTGTACTTTTCAGCCCTAAAATTTCTATTTGATTCTCCTTTATATCTTTTGTTTCTGGGGATGTTCTACTTTTTCACTTGTGCAAACATATTCGCAGTTGCTTATCCAAGCGTCTTTATGGTGGCTGCTTAAGAAGCATCGTCAGATTGCTCCTAGCACATCCATCATCGCGGTGCTGAAATGTTTTCTCTTTGTCCCTCTGGTTTTTTAAGTTTTATTTTTATTAGTCCGTGTGGCAGCACAGAATGATTATGTTCAAGGTGAGGAGTTGGTGCATGCACATAACACCCTCCTCTCCTCCCCCCCCCCCCCCCCCCGCTCTCCCTTTAGGTCATCTCCATTTGCCTGAGACCTGTCTCTCTGTTTCTTGGTGTCTCTCTCTTTAGATTCAGCTTGAGTCCTTAAGGATGTTGGTATTATCCATGATTTTCATTTGAGACCTAGATATCTGGGGTGTTATGTTCTGGGGCTCTGCTCTCCCTCTGGAGTGGAGAGGCTGTTCGCTGGTGCCTTCTGTCTGGGGAGACCACCTCTCTCCCAGAACCAGGCCTTTTTCACAAAGGAAGGTTTGGACTTGGAGTTGCACTTGGAGTTTTTCTGGGTGGCCGAGTCTTTACATGCCAGATATCTGAGGTGGAAAGACAAGCCAGGGACTCAGTCACTATGTCGTCCTGCGGTCCCAAGGTCTGTAGCTCCTGCGGCCATTTGTCCTCTGTCGGGACTCTTTTTATGTCTATTTTTGTTTGGGGTTAGTTTTATTCTCTTTTATCAGTACATGTTTGTGGTATGTAATAATTACATTTGTCTTGGAGAGTTGGTACACGCCTGTATCTTATCGGAATCATTTGGATGTAGTGAGAGGAACAGAGAAACTGTCTGCCCATCTCATGCTCTGGGTGCCTAGTGCTGACCTTGTAGAAGGAAGGTCAGTGTCCTAGGGCTGTGTCCCCACCCTCTTGTGGCCAAATCTGTGGTCCTTTAAGCAGAGAGATGCAGAATGAGTCAACAGTTCCTCACTTTTCAACCATGTTGAATGCTGGAATTCATTCACATGCTGAACAAGTAAACGTGGTTTCTAAGAAAGTGTTTAAGGCTCTCAGGTGGAGGTATTTATTCAGTTCTGAATTAACAGTTGCCACCTCCTCCTCTCTCTCTTCCTTTTTATTTGCCTTTTATTCCATTGTTGTCTTTTAATTAAACAATTCCTTTACAGAGTGTTCTTTCATTGAGAATTATTAAAGATGTAAGCCATCCTTTATCAAACTATGGGCTGCATAATTGTATACACTTTGCATTTGGCTCTGGGGAAATTTAGGAATTGTGGTATAGGAGTGGCTTCTTTAATTGGTCCCACAAGACTGTGCCTTTAACTGGAGACAAAGGCACAGAAGCATTGGAAGCCTGGAATAGTCCGCGGTTGTTGGTGAGGACAGAGGCGGCCAGTCGGGGCTGCAGACGGGCTGCTCTGCGCCGACAGACATGTCCTGCATTGGCTGATGGGGCTGGGCAGCACTCTGCCAAGCAAACCCCTGACGACCAGGGACAGGGTACGTGGGGGTGGGTGGGTGGTGTCGCACCCAGAGAAGCTGAAGGCTGTGCGGACAGGGATCCAGGGAAGTGTGAGCCCGAGCGCCCTGCTGATAGTGAACAAGTGAGTTGTGTGTGTTTATGGGGCACCCAGGAAGTGGCCAGTGGAGGAAATAAGGCAGCTCTCTGGCCTCCGACCAGGCAGAAGTACAGTCTGGAGTGGGGCAGGAGACACACGGACACAGCCAGACACACACACTGACTGCTGTGCACACACACACACACATGCACACACACACGTACACATGCACAGACATGCACACACATGTGCGAGGACTGCTAAACCCATGGGCTGCAGCCCTGGCCAGAAGCCTGTAAGCACATACACACTCACACTCATGTACCCCACACCCGTGTGCACACTCACACGCTTGTTTTATGGTTCCCCGTGGACTCTGCAGATCTTTCCTGGAGGCTGAGTCCCTGCCCCGCCCCGCCGCCTGGCTGTGGGACTGTGGTGCTGTCTCCCTAGGCTGCCTGCCCTTATGTGGAGTGGTGGGGACAGGATCTCCAGTGTCAAAGCAGCTTCTTCATTCGCCCAGCGACACAGCAGGAGAAAAGGGTGTGGCAGATGGTGTCAGTGCTCATCGGTACTTTGCATTTCAACGAGGCTGACGGCAAATTTGGAGTTGGGCTCAAAGTGACAGACAAGACCCCAGGCCCAGGGAACTCTGTGCTGTGGGAGGAGAGACAGCAGATGTGAGTGGGTGCCGAGAGGTTCTGTGCGAGACAGGAACCGAGATGGGAGGTGTTGACACTTGAGCCAAGGCATGAAGCAGCCCCGAGGGGTCAAGAAGGGCCCTCCAGGCTTGAAGAATGGCACTGCAATGCCCACGGCTTCAAGGAGCCTGGGAGTGGGGCGGAACGGAGAGCAAGTGGGCTGAGGCAAGATCAGGGTGCGACAGACCTGACAGTTCCAGCCGGCAGCAGGCATCGGGACCACACCTGTGCCCAGCCAGTGTCGTGGATCAGCAGGGAGAAGACACTGTCCAATCAGGAACGGGCCTATGGCCCTGTGAGCGCTGCTGCTGGCTGGGTCCAAACCCAGCAGACTTCATCTTACCTGTCTCTCTCTAGTGTGGCCCTGCTGCTTACTGTCTTGCGTGTGCACTTTGGGGCCTGTCCCTGCCTGATTCCTCTTCCTCTGCTAGGTGGGCCTTTCATGTTCCCGTGCTGGTTGTTTCCTGTCTTCAGCATCCTTTGTCTGGGAGACCAAGCAGAGTCCCTGTGAAGGAGACAACCTACCCTCCGTGACTGGGCAGCGACATTTCTTCAGGACTGTTGGCTCGTGGGGAGGCTGGATGTGTCCCAGGCCCTTTGTACCTGTTAGCTGGGTGGGTTCCACCTGCAGTGCCACAGGGCTGGTGCTTTTGATCACTGCGCACAGAGGGGGACCCAGGAGCTTGGAGAAGTTGAGTGACTACGTCAAGAGTGTGCAGAGTTGGCACTGGCATTTGGACCCTGGAGGGCATTGTTCTCTCCCTACTGTGGCGCTGTTGCTGGAGATGGAAATGAGCACCTTCCTCCCTCACTTCCTGGTCTAATGGAGCCTCGTTCCCTCCAGGCCAGCACCCGCGCCCTTGGTTTGGCTGAGCTGCAGAGCACTGGAGACTGTGTGATAAGTCACCACGTGGAGCCCTGGGACTGGCAGGCACGCCTGGCCCTTGAGCAGGAGAGAAACCAGAAATCCCACTGCAGAAATGTGTTCAAAGGGTGCTGTGCCCCCACTCAGGCCGCTTGCCTAGTGGGTTGCCAGGCTGCTTCAGGCAGTCATGTGTTACTGTAGTGGTTGAGGTTGGTTTGGGGCTTCTTGGAAGGGACAGGCTTGTCTTCACCTTTTTCTCTGAAATTCAAACTGCCACTGCTGAGGTGCTACATGCCAAGGGGAGTCTGTTTATGCCACATGAAGGGGATAAATGATGGGGGGTGCTGACCTGGAGGGTCAGCACGGTGCCGCTTGAGGTCCATGAGAGTAGAGAGGACAGCTAGAACTTTGCAGCCTCTGGTGTAGTCTGGTCCAGTCAGCCTGCTGTCATACCTGCTTATGTGAAGGGTCCCTTGCTGGTTCCTCACTGCCACTGAGATGGGCACAGTGCTGGGAGTTGGCCACAGCTGGCCCCGGGCACCATGTCATGGGTGAAGCATCAAGTAGCTCTAGGGGATACTGTGGAAGGCAGGGCCCTGTCACATTATTCCATCCTTGTTCAGGGGAGACAGTGGGCACAGACAAAGCTTTTGATGTCAGGAAGGTTTTTAAGATAGGAGGTTTACAGGCCAGAGACGGGGTGAGCAGGGTGGCCTGCGGCGATGCCGTTACAGATGGAGGCCTGTGTCCTTCCTCTGCCTGTGCCTAGACGGCCAGCTCCAGACCATCACAGGACACTCCTGACTCACAGGTCTCACACTCGCATCTCTGAAGAGAAGAAGCTGCTGTGCATTTTAGCAGGAAACTAGAAAGAGGCGAGAAGCTTGGGCAGGCAGGATCAGTCGCTGTTCCAGAGTTTTGCTCAGCAAATTCTCAGAGCCATCGATACATCCTGGCCTTTGGGAAGGATAAGTTGTGGGATCTCAGCCCTTTTCCACTGGTGGAGTGGAAAGTCAGTCCCAGGGCATCTCCTCGGAGACAGCCTGTGTGCTTGGGCCAGGCCTGCGGGGTGGTGATGGGGCCGCCCTGTCTGCTGTTCCTCTTAGTCCACAGCTTGGAGCACCCTGGGTGTCGAATGGGCCAGGCTTGATGCTGGCTCTCTGGGCACCTGGCTCTCTGGGCACAGTTTGCTTGGAAGGTCTGCAAGGGACCCACTGTGCACATCACCTACTGTCACTTGACGTCTGTGTCCTGGTTCGTACAGGAGTGTGTGGGTCTCAGGGTGAAGGTTTTTCTCATTCTTAGTTTGTCTTCTTGCCACATCCATCTCCCAATAGACAGTCTTGAAGGGCTGCAAGGGGCCCAGTCTAAGGGTGGGATCACCTGGCCATTAAATACTGGTCACATCAGGGTGGAGACAGACTTCTTCCTCCTGCAGCACAAGTGAATCGCCAGTCAGAGCCACTCCCTTGTGTTTTAATGGAGGTACATGTGGTGGCCTTCCGGATGGAGACATGCAAAGGAGACGCGTGGTTTCACCTGCAGGGAACAGGAATGCTTCGTGGAGAAGGGTTCCCAGACCACGGGTTTAGATGGGAGCCAGGGAGGAAGTAACATGTAGATGGTCAGAAACTGGGGCATTCGGAGTGGGGTGCTCCTTAGAATCACTGGATCTGGCTTCATGGAGCAGTTGGTGGTGACAGGTTGGGAAGGGCTTGGAAGTCACAGGGCTGAGCTGAGGCTCACTGTGCAGGCTACTTGGAGGGAGGACAGACAAAGGTATGCTTGAAAGGCCACTGGATAGAGAATGCTGAGGTTGGGTCGATGGGTCAGTTTTAGGGGAGGAGAAAGGGAACCACGCTGGAAGTCCACGGGGCAGTAGGAGGTTGGCAGAGGGTCCTGGTGAGTGGTTGGTGCCATGGTCTGATGCTTGTATTTCTTCAGATTTGTGTCTTGAAACTTAACCCCTGATGTGTTGCTATTGGGAGGTGGGACCTTGAACAGGTGCTCAGGTCAGAGGGAAGAGCCCCTGGGAATGGAATCAGTTCTCTAGAGAGCTCCTTTGTCCCTCATGTGAGAGGACAGACGTAGAAGGGTCACCAATCAGCCAGGAAGCAGGCCTGCCCCGACAACACTCCAGCTCTTTGCTTTTGCATTCCCAACTTTCAGATGGGGAGCAACATGTCTGCTGCTCAGCAGCCATCGGGCTGCAACCGGGGTTATGGAAGCACCAGTGCGCAAGTGCCACTTGGACCGCTGTTCAGATGAGTGTGGTCAGGGGAAGGAATCCTCCTTCCGCTCCACCAGCCCAAGCTTTCATTCCCCAAGCACAAGAGTCAATTGAGTAACAACCTGACTGGACCGTGGTGCCCAGATTTGTGGTCAGAAAATGTTCCGACCATTCTGTGAGGATATTTTTGATAAGATTAACATTTTAATAGATGGGCTTCAGGTAAAACCCTCCATAATTTGGGTCCATCTAGTCAGTGACAAGCCTGACTCAGCCAAACACTGTCCTTTCCCAGCAGGAAGGAATCTTGCTTATAATTGGCCTTTGGACTTGAGCCCCTGCGTTGGGTCTTTATGTGTCAGCAGCCGACAGCTGGTCCTGCACATGTGGGGTTTGCTGGCTTCCATAACTGCTCCGGCCAGCTCCCTATTGGCTCACTGCTCTGGAGATCGTGTACTGGGGTGGCCGAATTGCTGCTAAGGGGAGTGGCCCCTGAGCTCAGATGCCCCAGGCCAGGGGCCTGAGCTCCTGTCCATGATCCTTAACTTCTGTCATTTTGCCTTCTTGTCTTTGTACCATGTGTTAATTATTTACCATTTTACTTTCAACCAGTTTCTGTCTTAAATATTACCTCATCTCTAGTAATAATTTCTATGAAATAAATCATGGATTAGATATGCTAGCAGTGAATATTTTTACCAATTAGAATTAATTAAAACAAATAAATAACTACTGAAAGAGTATCCATGTACTGCCCACTGTCATGGCTCCCACAGCTCACAGTGGGTGGAGCAGAGAGCCATTTTGTTTTGAGTACTGTGAGCCTTTCCTTTCTTCTGTCATTCAGAACTTTATCGAGCACGCACTAGGTTCCAGGCAGGGGGCAGGAGCTGGAGATCCAGTAGAAGTCTTGGCACTATGGGGACAGCCAGACACCAGTGTTGGACACATGGGGAGGTGGGGCCTAAGTTTGACCGGGCTTATCATGCCCAAGCTCCTCTGATGTTACCCACACTGTTGGCCATACTTCTGTTCCCAGGACTTCACAACCAACACTTGGAGCTTACTGGAAGTCAGGCTTATATTGGCTTGTGGTTTCAGAGGTTCAGTCCATGGCTGGGTGGTTTCAAGGCAGAAGCATCATGGCAGAAGAGCGTGATGGGAGAACGCTGCTTAGCTCTTGACAGTGAGGAGGAGGAGACAGAAAAAAAGCCACAGAGTTAAGGTCAGGGACCTTGACATAAGTATACAAGGTTGTACTCCTGTAATCCACCCAGACAGACCAAGGATGTCCTTTGCTAATGTAGGAAGCTCTCTAGCCAGTCAAATAGACAGCTTTGCACAGGTGGCCCTCTTTGCTGGGGCTTTGAGAAGCCCACTACTTTGCCTGTGGGAACGCCACGTGGCTGCCTCTTCCTGAACATCTGCTTCCAGACACGCTGTCCTGCACTCGCAGTCGCTCAGCATCTTCTGCTTATTTAAATGTTTACCATATATTCTGACCCCACCTGATAGAATTCTGAATGAAGGTGTCGTTCTCTGTTTTGTCCTTATTCTGAGGACACACACAGCCACACAGGTGGATAAGAATTTGTGGAAAATTTCCTGATGTTTCTAAATAGTGTGGCTTTGGCATTAGGTGGATAATATAATAGAATTAGTGAACATCTCCCTCCCCTTGAGCATGGTATAGACACCAGCAGGACTTCACATCCTGCCCAGCTGCAGAGGTGTGTGAGGTGAGGACGAGTTAGCCAGCTGTTTCCCTACAGTATCAAAGGGGCTAAAGTATCTTCTGGTGTGGACCAGGTCAAAGGCCACAAAAACACGTGGAATGGATTTTTGGAAACACAGTCACAAACCTCATTAGAGGAGATAGACGCTCAGTGTGCGGATCAGCTTGGAGTCACTCTGTCTCAGGCGTAGACTACATGTCGGTGTGTGGTTAGCTTTGATTTCTTTATTTCGGCTGAGAAACTTAATTGATTTATTCTTATCATCTTGAACATATTTGGCATTATTTCTGACATTTCCGTTTGTAGTTTGTTTTCTTGCTCTGTCATTTGCCTTTATGTTTTATGTCATTTTGGTTTTCACAAATAATTATTTTCCCTGCTAATTTGGGATGAATTCCTCTTCTTTATTTGTGCAGCATTGTCTTTATTAAAATGTATTTGAATTTCCTGAACCGTGCCTATATTTCTTTGCCCAATAGAATCAAAAAAATGAAAGAATGTCTATTGATTCCTCTGAGTGAGACAAGGAAATTACTTGTTGTTGCCTGAGAAAAAAATCCAGCGGTCTGAAGAGCGGCCAGGCGATGTCTTTCTTGCCCACGATGCACCTTTCGGCTCCTAGGTGTGACCGACTGTGGGTGTCCCCTGGCACCTGGTCCTTCTTAGTGATACACCTTAGTTACCATTTTCTCCTTGTCTGTGTTATCACTGATGCCTTTGGAGGGAAGTTTGCTGAGGTGTGGGTGGTCCCTGGCACTGTCCTAGACTTAACCCTGGGCCCCAGCTGTATGGGACTACTGTCCTGCCTGTTCAGTCCTGGGCTCTGGTAAGCCAGCCCCCTTCCTCTACCACCTGAGCCCCTCACCTTTCCCTCACCGGCAGCAGCGTCCTGTCCTGCCCACAGCTCCCCCTGCCACCTCTGCTCCTCCAGGTGCCTCTGTCTCCCACCTCCTGCTGGCACCTGCTGCTGCTCCTCTGCCGGCCTCCACACTGCCACCACCCCCTCCTCCATGAGGCCGGCCTGGCCTGCCCCTGGCTGGGAGCCCCCCACGGGACAGCCTGGGTCTCCTTCTCACCTCACCGTAGCAGCGATCGATGGTCTCTGGTGGGCACCTTGTCTCACCTCCCTGGGCCCACGTCAGAACTGGATGCACAGTGGGTGCTCCGTGCTCCTGTGCTAAGGGTGCTGATCTGGGTTTAGTCTGAAAGAAGGTGCGTGACTTTACTATAAGGGCAGACCCGGGATAAAGATGTGGCTTGCTTGTGAAGACAGTGTTGCTGCACAGGGCTGTCATCGGTCACACAGTTGCTGTCCACACGAGAGGTGCTGATGAGGACGGTGGATACTCAGGGTGGAGAAGGGGCTGTATGGCGAGCACAGCTGGAACTCAGGCCTGCTGCACTGAGCCCTGGACATTGGTGCCACACAGGCACTCTGGGTGGCACTGGGACTACCTTGTGTCTTCCAGATACTGAGCCAATTTCTCCATGAGCTCTATAAATGCTCTGGGCCAGGCATGGTGTGGCTAACTGGACTGGGTGTGAGTGTGTGTGTGTGTGTGTGTGTGTGCGCGTGCGCATGCGTGCCTCAATTCTCTGTGGACTTGATTCCCACGCCATTCTTTTTTGGGTGTTTTAAAACCAGCCGAAGTGGTTGAAAGCATCTGCTTGTTACCTCTGTACTGGAAGCTGGTAAGTCGAGGGCTGCCCACCATGATGCCACCTTGTATTTTCAAACTCCTTTGCCCTGTGCCAGCTTGGGGTTCACATGAAGAGCAGTAATGGGCTCAGGGATGCAGAGCTGGGGGCTGGTGCCTCCTTCGCCGCTTTAACGAGGGGATGTGCATGGACAGGTCTCTTCCCGGGCACTGGCCTCTTTCTTTCTCGGTCCCTTTCTGTGAACCAGAGCACTTGCAAAGAACAGAATCTGTGGTGGAGTGTAGCCTGTGAGCGCAGCACTCTGGGTGGCTGGGGCAAAATGCCTAGAGCCCGAGTTAAAGGGGGGAAGGTTTATTTGGGTTGTAGCCTGTGCAGGTTTGAGTCCATAGTCAGCTGGCTCCACGGCAGGGCGGCGTGTCAGAGGACCTGACAGAGGACAGATCCTTATGGCAGGGCAGGCGAAGGCAATATCAGCCTGCCTTTCTTTCATCTCTTTATTTATTTACTATTTTAAAACATATCTTTAATATTTTCTCATTTAAGGTTTTTTTTAAATTGAATTTGTTTTAGGAATACATTATGATCACATTCATTATTGAGAATTTGTATCTGTATGTGATGTATCTTGATCCTTATTTTTCCCCATCTACCCTCCCTTCATCTTTGCCAACCCCATACACATGAGTTTGTTTCCATTTTTTCCTTCTCTGCTTTATAGTTCATCCAGGGGACAGGCCTGTGGATAGGTTCCACTCACAGCCAGGGGGGGGCTTCTGTTATCTACATCCAGAACTGAGCTATTGGTTTAGCCACTACACACCATTAATCCAGCCACTTTGCAGCCCCACCTTTAGCCCAGAGGCTCCAGATAGCCTGGTGTCCGGATAAGAGTTATAACTTAGTGAGATGGTATCTCAAAATTAAAAATCCTGGCTATATAGCTCAGTGTGAAGCCCCTGGATTTGGTCCCTAGCGTGCCGTCCCCCCAAACCCCTAGAAAATCCTGTGCATATCCTGTTAGTCTCTGTGTCCACTAGGACAGCATGGGCCCATGTTCCTCCCCAGCCTAGCTGGGGAGCAGCTGCTGAAGGGCGCCTCGTGCGGAGCGTGTGGGTAACAACCCCACACGGGAGTGCGCGGGGGTCGGGTCCTCTTGGGGCCCTGTGCCTGGGACCACTCTCCTTGCAGCTCTGGGGCTTCTGGGAAGGCTGGTGGGTGCTCCTGGATGACTGCCAAGGACTAGGGACCCCGTCATCCTGCAGACCCCCCTGGGTCCTGCAGATACCAAGGGGGTGCAGGCTCCTGAGAAGAAGGATGTCTGGACCAGGGCTTGGAGCCTGTGCCCGTCTCGGCCAGGGCAGGCCAGTGTTCTAGGCTTTTGTCGCTGAGGGGGCATCTCCTGCTCTTGGGGAAAGATTTGATTCTGTGAGGAGACTGTGCTGCCGGAAGCGGGTGGGCGGGTGGTGTGGACCGCGCAGCTCGACCGTGTGTCACTGGTGGCCTGTGCTTCAGTTTCTGGGGCTCATGGGGACACCACAGACACCTCAGTGCCCCTTTAAGCCCTGATGCTAGCAACTTTCTGGTTTGCCCAGCCCAGAGAGAACTGACTCACTAAACTATAAGGGGGAGAGCGGGCCAAGGGGAGCAGCACAGGGTGCGGGAAGCCCGAGCTAGCGTGGCTCCTCTGGGCGCATGGGCTTTCATCCCTCCAGCCTTCAGGTCTTGCCCAGGTGGGTGACACTGCGACAGCTCCGTACCCAGCTCCTGCCACCTGTCTATGCACTCAGTGCCCCCAACAGACCGCGTAGCAGGCCTGCAGCCACCCTGGAGTCTAGGCTGCCTCCCTGCTTCCCAGGGTCAAGTGTGTGACCCTGTGACGCCCCTCTCTTCCCCGTCACCCACTCGGAGCTGGCCGGGACTCCTCCCAAGGGCAACCTGACCCCTCCCTCAGACCTCCTCATGGTGTAGAGGAAGCTCCTGGCCAACAGGAAACGAAGACGCTCTGGCTTGGTAACTTCCTGGGGTTTTCCTTGTGGAGAATGAGGTTCAGTGCAGGTTTACTGACGGGGCTTCCTGGTTGTCCCAGATGTCCGGAAAGAAAGCTCCCTGGACTGCAGCCCTCCCAGGGCAGGTTCTGCTCTGTGGGGTACCTTGTGTGGTCCCCCTGCCCTCCCTCCAAAGCTGCTGCTGCCCACAGTCCTGCTTACCTCTGGGGTGAGCCCTCCGGGCATCTGGCACAGCAGCAGGTGTGCTAACAGCTGGCCCAGGTGTGCAGCGTGGCTTCCACCTGCATCTGTCATTAGGAATCCCACAGTGACGCCCCGCCACACCCTCCCCCAGCTGCCCACACTTTGTGGCATCTCCAGGAATTGCCACTTGGATCCAAGTGGAAGAAGGACCAGATGGGACTGTCTGATGGCAGCCGTGGGAGGAGGGCTTGCGGACAGTGGGATGGGGGTGAGGAACAGACAGAATGGCGACTGTGGCAGAAAGAGAACCTGCTCCTCCCCTGCTCAGCCAGTGCACTATCTGCAGCGCGTTTCAGTGAGGGTTTGTTGTGAGGGGTAAGGCTCGCAGCCTTCTTAGGAAAGCAGCGTCCTTGGGTGACATCCCAGAGCAGGCTGCCTCCCAGACATGCTCCTCACACGGCGCGTCGTGCACGTCGTAATTAAGCCTGAGCTCCAGTGACAGCCTCAGAAGCCACTGGCGCCGGCAGGAGGTGTCTTTACCTTCCCTGGAGCTGTTAGCTCCTCAGGCAGGAACTCAGAGAGAAGACATGGACCCCAGTCTGTGGACCAGCGAAATACGCGTCCCCGTCACACGCAGGGCGTGCTTTATAATTGGGAGCCAGGGAGGTGGCGAGCTGTTAATACCATGCCAGCAGTATGTGAGGATTTGACTTGGGGCTCATGCGGAAGGCACAGGACAGATACAGAAGCTCCTCAGCGCCGGAGGCTGGCCTCCTTCCTGTTCTCTGCCAGCTTTCAGCCCGATGTATCTTTCCAGATGTGTATCTCTGTTAAGTGCTCTTCTCTCTCCTTTGATTTCCTGTGGCTCGCGGTGAACTCGGGGACGTCACAGCATTGTCGAGTATACTTGCTCTGGCTGCAGCAGCAGCAGCAGACTTCGGTGTGATCTTTCCTGTTGGGAAGTATGTGACCTTGGCCGCGGCATTTCCTGGCCCAGCCTCTGTCTCCTTCTCTGTGAAGGGTGATGTTTCTCTGCAGCTCGGAGTGTGCAGAGTGAAGATAGTGGAAGAGTGAGCGGAGTTGCCTGACAGGTGCTTGGCACATGCCAGTGTCCAGTGGGAGAGCTCTTCGTCCCCTTTCCTCCCTGTGAGAGTCGGCTGCCCTGGGAGCAGAGCCTGGCTCCATGCCAAGGCCGGACCTGACATCTCTAGGCTTCAACTGGATGGGGCCTAGGGCCCTGCCGAGGGCAGGAAGAGCCCTGGAGTTGGGATGGCATGGGAGGGGCTCTGTCCCAGCACAGGGGTCACCTGCATGGCACCTATGGCAAAGGGAAGAGCCACCTGGCGTTTCCACAGGATATAGAAGCGTTGGAGTTTTCCAGGCTGCACCAGGCAGGAGGAGGCAGGAGGGGCTGAGTGGGGAGCCCCATCCCTTTTGAGACACTTGCCTCAATGATCTGTGTCAGCTCTATGTGTGCTCAACGATGTTTTAACTGTAGTCTCAAGTCCCTGGTTCTTTATAGTTGCCAGAGCCATCCATTGTTTGTGGCGAGTGGCATTGTAGGGTGAGGTCCGCAGCGACCCCTTGCTCACACTGGTCAGTGTATGAGGCACCTGCCAGATGCCCAGGGCTGCACCGGGGGCTTCCTGACCCGTGGCAGCTGCTCTCCAGGGAGGTGTTCAGTTCATCCGCCTCCTGGGATTAGTTCCAAACTCAGAAGCTCCCGCTTTAATTGGCCAGACTCGGCATGTGAGCTGATCACCAGGCTCTGTGCTGCTGGAGCCGCCTCTAATCAGCATTTGCTAAGGTTTATTAACACCTTATCAGTGCTTGGGATGGCTTAGCATACACTCCCCTCCTCAGCCGCATTATCTCACCCCAGGAAATCTGAAAACATTAGTGGTGAAGGCATCCTGCATGCCTCGTTAGCTGTTCAAAGGCTGGTGGCTTGAGGACTGTCGGGGGAGCCCGTCAGCTCCTCCATGTCCAAGGAGGGCTGATGGATGGGTGGATCCTACCTGGAGGCTCCAGAGTGTCAGGGTGCCTGTGACAGCAGTACTCCTGATGGCCCTGGGTTCAGCCAGCACCAGGGGACTCTTGTGCCAGGAGGTCTGGCATTAGGGGTCCAGGCTGTGGTTCTCGGTGTCCGCCATCGGAGCCCTCTGCCCCTCTGCCATCGCTGCAGAGTCCATTGCCTCAGAGGGAGGAGGTGTGTCACAGCAGGAAAGGGCCAAAAGTTCAGCAAACTTGGATTTGGCCCTAGCTCTGCCTCTTACAAGCTGCTGGGTACTGTGTCTGTCCACGTGGACAGTGGGCCATGGCCCATGGTCTTTGTAAGCCCAGCACACACACAGCCCATGCGGAAGTTCCGGACATGTGTCAGCAGCTTGGCCCTTGGGGACGATCTTGTCACTGCTGCTGGCTCTGGCCTTGGTTGTCAGCCTGGGTTTGAGCTTGTGGGAGGCGAGCCGGCCCCGGGCGCATCCTGGGATGCAGCCTCTCATGGAGGAGGAAGTTCTCGGCATCCCTCCACAGGCGGGGCTGCAGGCTGGAGGATGATGAATAACTCCTCTTTCCAGCCTTGTATTTCAGTCGATTCAGCCTCCTGCTGTGTGGGGGCCATCGCACCATCTTAATACTGCTCTCCCTACTCTTTAATCTGTCTTTTCAGAATGTTCTGTCAATTAGAAAATGCTTGTCAGCTAAGTGACTATTCGGGAAAACAACCTACATGACTTCTGTAGCACTTGAAGAATTTAAAATAATGGCGGGGGATTAGCTTGCCAGGGATGGCATTGTTGGGAAGGAGGGCTGCTATTCAGAGCTGCCTCCCAGTCGGGATGGTTTCATTAATAACACCTTTCATTCTATAGCCTGCGCTTCTAGAAGGATCTCGAGTGATTAACAGGTGCTGTGAATAGGAATTACTTCAACTGCAGCTGAAATATCACTGCTCCACGGAGCTGCAGACGCTTGTTTCTCGCTACCCTTGTGGAGCCAGAGGAGGCTGAGGCTGCCTCGTGGTCACTCACTTCTCTAAACAAGGAGAAGAAGGACTCAGAAAATGAGTTGATTCAGTTCTGCAGGGCTCAAAGCCCTGAGTGCCAGCTGGTTCTGTGTGGCAGAAATAGCCCCTCGCAGAGGGTTTCGCAGGAGAAAGTCAGCAGCAGGGCACGAGCTGCCCAGGGCTGAGCTGTGCTGGGTGAAGGGCAGAGGCTAGCGGTGGGTGGACAGTAGGCTGGCTGAGGGTACAGGCTGGCTACAGAGTTAGGGCAGAGGCTCTGCCTTGAGCAGGCTCAGAGTCCCCAAGGGCTTGTTGCCCGCCCTGGAGTAAGTCTAGAATAGGGCAGATGCACGTGCATTTCTACTGAGTTTTAGGGTATTTTGGTTGGCTGAGGAGCACACTTTGAGAACATCTGGAGAGACCGTCGAGGGTGCTAGGGGTGGCCCCAGTGTGGCCACAGCCGCTCCTTGCTCACGTGGGAATGTGGGTTGAATGTTACTAGCTCTACTACTTGGACTGCGAATCTCTTATCTTTTTATATAAAGCATCCTAATTTGTACAGTGCTATGTGGGGCTGGGAAAATGCATCTGTAAGCTTGATGTGGCCAGCAAGTTTTCAGTGTGTGCTTTTTTTCTTGGAGAGTAAAGGGCATGTGCCAGGTGGTGGGAAAATGGGACCGTAGGTGTGAAACCTGGGAGACCTGAGGAAGATGGGGGCTTCCTGATGGCCTGGACATTGGCAGGAGGCAGAAGGACCTGCTGGAGCTCAGGGAGGGTTTGGTTTGGTCTCCAGCTTCAGCATGGCTGGCTTTGCCTGCCCGCCTTGTGGCACAGAAGCACCACACCCATTCCACCAGCCACATGGCAGTGGGAGCTGCAGACTCAGGGGCCATACGTACTACGCTGATGCCGCCTGAGACAGAGTGGGCTGGCCAGCCTCCTCGAGGAGGACTTGGATCAGGCACTGCCTTCTGGGCGGGATGACCACGTGACCCCTTTGTCCTCATTTTTGCACCCTTTCGGAACTTTGCACTCAGCGTAAGGTGTTCTGGTCACAGCAGCCATTCTGACGTCTCCCATGTACTTCGAGCAATTCAGCCTCTGTGCTCAGCTATAAAATGGGGAAGATTGTTGTGTACAGTTGTGGATTCTTAAAGTAAATGTACTAAGGCATTGCTTTTCTAAAGCATTTGCTGTTTTAGAAGATTTCTCTTTAGCATGGTAGAAAAAATGTACATATATACACAGGTGTAAATGAAAAATAAAATAAAGTGACACAACTCTACTTTGAAATAAACAAGATTAACGCCTGGCATCTATTCTTTTACATGCAGAATTGATCAACTCATTTTTCTTTCTTTCTGTTTTTTTTTGGTGGGAGGGAGGTAGGGTCTTGCTATGTAATTCAGGCTGGACTTGAACTCACTATGTAGCATAGACTGGTCTTGAATTCACAGTGATCTTCTTGTCTCTGCCTCCAAGCTGCTGGGATTATAGGTGTACACCACCACTCCTGGTTTAGATGAACTCTTAGAAGATATTATGTATAATTTGCAGCACATGCAATCTCTGTTTCCCTTGTTAAACTGTCCCCTTGTAGTCTGACCATAGCCAGAGATAACTAAAGTCAATGAGTGTTTGTATATTCTGATAAAACTTTATAAAAAATGACTTTAACATGGACACATTTTAAACAGTAAAGAGACATTAGCTGGGTGGCTGGGAGAGAACGGAATATGCATTCTAGACATTATGTGAAATTATATGTTTATCCTATAAACGTGGAACCATTCATACTTTTTTCTTCTTAGTCTGATTTTTCACATCAGAATATATCATCGAAACTGTTCCTATAAATTTATATTAATATAGATATTTGTTTCTAGGAGCTGTAAAGTCTTTTTTCTTTTTAGTTTTTTGAGACAGGGTCTTGCTTTGTAGTTCAGGCTGGTCCTGAATTTAGCCTCGAACTCAGCAATCTTCCTGTCTGCCTCCCGAGTGCTGGGATTATAAGTGTGAGCCACCATGCCCGGCTGTTAAGTATTTCTTACAGTAGAGGATTGATTAAATAAATGATAAATGGTGTCATCATTTATAGTTAACCAGGCTGGTACTGTTGGGTGGGTTTCCAATTCATTTCTATTGCAGTGTGGCACTGAGGTTAGGGTGTGTGTTACATTTCTGCACACTTGCCCTGCTTTTTAACAGCCTCGCTCGAATCTAGGCACTGTAGGTGTTTAAGGAGCTGAGCTGCTTCGTGCCGTTCACTCAGACCCATCCTGGCCTTTCACATGGCCCTGTCCTCACACTATGGCCCGTTCATGCCTCGAAGTGCTGTTGTGCTCTGTCTAAGGCCTCTGGCATCACACAATCCTGCCGTCAGTTTAAGTGAATCATGCACACTTCGAGCTGCCACTC